>BLKR01004850.1:0-96132 GCA_011170035.1 Teleogryllus occipitalis | reverse complement strand
TAATGTTGTGAATTTGTTTAAAAGGTGACAGTCTTTCTATACTGAATTTAGGGAGTTTCTCACATGAACTACCACGCAAATTTGCCGTTATCCACTTTCTGGTCCGCACCAATCTTCGCACGAAAAGTCGCAAGTTCGGTTACCTTTACGGCGCTCTCCAGTTCGCTCGAAGGCTACCTTGGCACTCCCGCTGCCCGGTGTCGCAGCGACGTCTCTCCAGCTTCTCTCGTACGCTTCTCCGTCACGCTCGGTCAAACCACGCTTCGCCCGTCCGTCACGCGATCGGTCAAACCAGGCCCTTCTCTCGTACGCTTCATCCGCTCCCGGCTCCCCTCTTCTCTTTTTTTCGTCCTCGCCACGAACGTGTATGCCCGCGCTCCAAGTCTCTGGCGCGTCGCAAAATCGGATCTTTGCGTTACTACACTGGGCGTCGCAGCTACACTTCGGATGGCTGCAGCGCTAATACACGCAGTCTCCACTGGATTTCACAAAACTGTCCTCTGCACGAAATGAGCACTCTTGGAAAAAACGTTTACTGTTCTTCGCTCTGACCGCTTTCTTTCTAATGAGCTTGCAGCGGATTACCAATATGTTCGTATTGCAATCACTTTCCTATACCAACTAATCCTCCACGCTCACACCACTCAATTATTCACTTTCACTACCAAATTCGTAGAGAACTTACGCGTTCGCCTACGCTACCAGACTCATAGAACTAGTGCTTTCACTCGCGTCACCGGATTAACAGAGAAGAAGGCAGCCTTTCGCCGCTCCGCTGTATAAATGCGGCCCTGACGTCATAGAACCCCTATGCGCGCCGCCCTTCTGTGGAAATTACCCCGCCGCTGCTTCTGGCCGCCACCGACAGGTCGCGCCTTTTCTCTTCCGTGCTGCTCTTCCGATATATATATATATATATATATATATATATATATATATATATATATATATATATATATATATATAGTGGTCAATTCTTTTGTTGATGTTATATATATATTGTAATGATTTACACGATCCCCGATAGTATGCGTTTGGATAATAAACAATTTGAAAACATTTACAGCAAAGGCGCCATAATAAATAAAAACCGATTGGGGAAGAAAATAAAGTGAACCCGATACTTGTGCAAGTTTTGACCATAGACATTAGATCCGGCTTTAATTTAGGAACATTTTAAAAGTTATCTCAGTAAAATCGCGTCAGGCAATAAGAAGTAATTGAAAATTTTGTATTTCGTATATTTGTGTTAAGGAGAATATTAATGGAGTCCATTGTTGGAGCGATGAAACGCTTATAAAGAAGAGGGTTTTTCGAATAATCCAAGAGAATGCGATAAGATATCAAATTCAGACTTTCGGGGGGAAAAAGAAGAAAATTAGCGGCATCATGCAAAATTTATCCCATTTAAATATCTTGACGGGAAGTATCAAAATTTTAATAAAACAAATAAATTAATTCAAACAAAAGTTTAGCAAGAAGAAGCGATTAGCGAACAATTGCAGTGCGTTCCGTTTCACATCCAAAAACGGAAAATAGGGAAAATAAAAGGAATTTGACCAAAGGAAAACAAGAGGAAAACATAGAATTTTAGGAAATTGCCGGGAGAATTTTATTAAAACAAAAACGGAAATAAAGTGTTTCGGGAAACGTTAAAAATTAAATATTTTGTGAGAACCAAAGTGACGCGATCGTCAGTTATCAAGCGATCGGGAAAAGTATTGAAGCAAAAATAACAATGCTAAGTTGCAAAACTTTTATCAGAGTGTGCCTGGACTTGGAGGCAAGACGTGTGTTCGCGTAGGCGATGTTTGGAATTTTTTTTAAAGTGCGGAAGTAATGGACAGAATTTGCAATAGTAACTGGGAATACTTCATGTAAATTATTTAATATTTCGTGAAAAAGAATTTCATAAAAAAGGAGTTTTCGGAATTGCTGTGAGATTCGGCAACGCCCGTTGGACTCGCGAGAGCGGGCGATAATGAGCGTGGCTGTATGAGAAATTTTGCAACGGTGAGGAGCGCGACGTTGCATTTACGATTAGTGGCGCGGAATTCAATTCGGGACTCAGAGATTTTCAAATAACTTGGAATATTTATGAAAAAAAGTGGCAGCGTGAATTCCGACATGTTGCGTGAACAGTGATGCGTACGCGAGTGTGTTCCGTAATTGGTGGCGACAACGGGAGGCGCTGTTGTGCGTGGATAATCGCACAAAACACCCGGATTCTTCGCGGAAGCAGCATCATACGTGAGCAAAAGTATTTTGACATTTGTTTTTTTTACGAAGTGAAGAACGCTCTGTCGAAGATCAAGTTATGTGATTAATAGATTTTTATTACGTAAATTTCGACAGAATGCATTCTGGGGTTTTAGTCATATGTGTTAATGGCTTTTGTTTTTGTTTGTTGTAAATAATCTGTGTGAATGAGAAAGTATATGTCCATGTTTCGTGTATTGTGGGAAGAGAATTATCTATTTGTTGTTGTTTCTTTTGTTGCTGGGTTATGTCAATGTGTGCCGTCAGAGGAACCAGTGCTATTACAGCACTAGATATTGTGAATTGAAGGAAAATACGAGAAAAGAGGGAATTTGAATAAATTTCATGGCCACCTTTGGGGTCATGATTTGTAAAATCAATATATGTTCGTAGTCATTCACGTAGCACTAGAACTGATCCACGCACGTGAGCGCAGTACCTTGCTCGCGTCTGTACAGACGCACCGCAGACCACGCCCAGGTGAGTCAAAAGGCCAGGTAAGCTAGCAGACGGGCAATTGTGAGTAGGAGAACGGGAAGATTATTATATGTGGCAACCCAACGCGAGGCTAGTGTTTGTTTGTTTGTTTATAAGAAGGGCTAGAGCGGGGCAATCTATTACAAGTAAAAGTTTAACGTGCCGGGCTTGTAGAAAGTATTACAAGTGGCCGCACAACGGTGGACACGGGCTAGGCCGGTGTACGGACACGCCGCCGCCGGCACCCGTTACAATATATATATATATATATATATATATATATATATATATATATATATATATATAGTGACGTCACGGGGTTAGACAACCCCATAACGCCATCAGTTATGTAAAGTAGCCCACTAACAGAGGACTAGGGTAGGCGGCGGAGCGATGGCCGGTAAACGCGCCATCTGCCCGCAGCTTTTCAAACTGCGACGCCCGAACTAGTGGGTAATGTTTCTTCCGAGAGGTTACGAAAGGAGGAGAATATGCACCCCTCCAACATTTCCCCAGGGGCGAGTAACATAAGTATCGCGGCGCGCCTCGGAGGAACTCTCTTTTACGACAACTACGGCGGCGATCGGAGGAACTCTCTTTTACGACAACGGTGACGGCGACCAGAAGAAGCTCTCTTGTACGGTAACAGCAACGGCGACCAGAAGAAATAGATAGTATAGGAGTTTATTTTAACTTGATAGTTAAAAGCTAGCTCGGAAAGCGTATCTTAGAAAAGTGAAGTAATTAGGGAATAGAGTGCAAAATCATTCGTTGCAGTCACAATAATTCGGAGAGCAAGCAAAATAACTGTTTGACGTCGAAATAACTTCAAAAGTTGTAAAATTCGCGCAGAAGGACATTAATTAAATCCAGCATCTCACATTGCACGCTGAGACCACACATGCCTAAAGTGTGGTAAGTCGGCCGAGCATTTGAGCATAATTCTTGCAACATTAATAATTTCGAGGCTGGAAGCGCGAACGAACGTGTACGAAGCGGTGGAAGACGGGCGACCCCGGGAAGAAAGAAGCGTAGGCGAGAAGGACTTGGTCTAGAGCGAGGATAGTACGGATTCAGAACGAGAGAAAGGTGTGGAAATTGGTGGCTTGGCGGCGTTCAAGCGGAAGGAACTGCTTTCGTCGCAGCACAGCACGCGAGACGTGGCGGCAACGCGGGGTGAGCGGCAGAAAATCCCCAAGGTTACCTACAGGCGAGCGACGCGGAGTTGAGGTAAAGGAACTGGCAACGTTTATGCACCGTTCAGCTGGGAAAGAGGATAGTGGTAAATACACGACAATCAGTGTTAAAAGTGGGCGAAACCTCTAAAATAGAAGGGAGAAGTATTTCGAACTGTGTGAGTGGCGGTTTCCAGGCCATTTACTGCACGTGTAAGTAGATTCATTTAAAGAGGCTTACCTTGTACAATTTTACATAAATTATTCAGAATTTTTATATGTTGTACAGTTAATATTATCCATAAAGATCAATTTGTTGTATTATGTTTTCAAGTAATTGCTTTTGTGACATATAAAGGGGTATGAATTAAGTAACGTAAATGCCACGTATATTTTTTTGTGTTCAATATTATAGTGAGTGTGAAGCCCAAGGTTAGCACTTGTGAAAGGGTTTCTTTGAAACAAGTATCAAATTCATTTGAAACAAAAAGCCGTGCACGGAAAACTAGAGGCCAAAAGAGCAAATAATTTAGTAGTGGAAAACTTAGATAGGAGTGATCTAATCTTAAATTGTAGTTGATGAAAGTGTTCAGACAGTCGAGGTGACGCCTATATGTTTTTGTTTTTTTGTCTTGTTTCATTTTTTTTCAGTGACCAGCAACTTAAAATGCAATAACCTGTTGTGAAATTGCGTCACTGTAAATTTTCTCATTGAATATATGTTCATATTATTATTACTTTATTTGATTCATTGTGTTAAGGGTTCAGACTTTTCTCATACCCGAAAGATCCTGCTTCCTGAGAATTGTAAGTTCGCTTCACGAGCATTCATGCTATCACGACCCACCACGTGTGGTAAAGTAGGTAGGTGGGGGGGTGTTACAATATATATATATATATATATATATATATATATATATATATATATTGTGACATACCAATATGGGGACATGTTTTATTACGTAAAATTTGTCGTAAATGGGCGAAATGGTTAGGGCAAATAAGCAATATGGCGCCTTAGTAACGACGTCGTGGTTGTTGTCAGGATAAACATTCATCTGACCGTGGAGGTGACGGCGTGAGTAGGAGGAAATATAAGAGATTTGTGGATTGGTTGAAGAAGCGTCGACCTGGTTATTAAAACGGAAGTTTGTGGCATTTTGTCGAAACAAGATAGTAAAAAAAGGCGAAGCATTAGGGTTCTAAAAGAACGAAAAAATCCATTCTGTCGCTTGTGACGGTGAGCAGTTCGCTTGCGAATAGATTAATTTGTGCATGTTAGGACTTGTAAAAATTTCGGGGGTCTACAGTACGTGTTCAGACTTTGAAATATTTTCGTGTGGTAGAGCAAGAATCGGACTTGAGGGACATATTCGGACTCCGAATATTTTCGTGGCAGAACCAAAAGTGAACTTGTGATACTTTCTAAGATTTGTGGAACGTGTCGAGTTCTGAATATTTTGCTGTGCACCAAAATAAGACTTGGAAATTTTTCGCGAGTGAACTCTAATCATTCTTGAACTTATAAATGTATGCGGTTCACGAACGATACCGGACTTTGCATATTTTCTTGCTATAAACGGAAGATAGAACTGAGAAATTTTTTGCTGTGTAATCATAAATAGACTGGATATTTATACGGAGAGAACGGGCATGAGACATAATATAGTGGAGCTGGAACAAATATTTGAGTGGTGCGAAACGGTGAATCGGCAGTGTTCGTATTTAAAGAAGAGAAGAGGATTCGTGGTAATTGGACTTCGGAACCTCAAGAAAGAAGGGAAGGCGTTTCTTCGAGGTGGAGAAGACCAGAATCACCGTATAAGGTTCGAACCAGGTCATGACTAAAGAAAGTTTCTCATTATACATTTTTAAATTGTAATTTGCTACATTTTAATAAGGAATAAACATTAAGTTTCTCTTTGAAAGAAAGATAAATGATTTTCATTGGCCAATTCAAGCAAATAAGTAGCTAGATCAAATAATCTCTGTTTTCAGATTCCTCGCCATTCTGTATAGATGGCAGATCGGGTAATCGGCTATTAATAGATAATAGCGATTATTTCTGACGTGACCCATCGACCCAGCTAGCGGGATAATATTTAGTTTTTATCAGAGTAATAATAGTTAAAATATTATCGTAACCTTTTTCCTGGCGCCCATGTTATTAGAAATTCGGAAACGGGTTACGACGAATCGCCCAATAATTGTAGCAGTTAGGGGTATGTTTCCAATACCTAACACTTATTATATATATATATATATATATATATATATATATATATATGTGAGAGAGAGAGAGAGGGAGGGAGAGAGGGAGAAAGTATTGTAATGCATTGGGGGGGTGAAACGACCAATTCTCGAAGGAAAAATTCTTATTGTAAGCCCACGAAAAAGAAAAAGTTGGTAAATCTTGACCCTATGTATGGTAAATTATATCCTCTAACATAATGTGTAGTCAGAATTCAATTTTGTTATTCCTTGATACCGAAAAGTTGAATGACGGCAAAACGTCTGTCTACCTGCCCCTTCCCCTATTCGTCTGTCTGTGGTCATCGCTAGCACTTCAGCCGATTTTCTCCAAAATTAATTTTCCATCGGTCGATCTAACATCGCGGACCCTTGAATTTGTGTGTGTGTTTGTGTGTATGTGTGTGTGTGTGTGTGTGTGTGTGTGAGTACTTTTCCTTTTGAGGCGGTGTAGTTTGAAATCCCTTGCAACAAAAAAATCATCAATTTTTTTATTAAAATCTGTTATTTGATGACGTAATGAACGCTTAAGAAAGTGGTGCAAGTCTCATTTTCGTTGAAATTCCTGATTTTTATGAAACATGCAAAAATTCAATTTTCTTAGTCGTTTTCCTACAAATAAAATATTGAAGATAGATAATTTTTCCTAATGAAATCTGTTCCTTAAAGACAGGTCTTGAAATCATATCAGAAATGAAATTTTTTCCAAAATAGGCATTTTTTAAAAAAACACTACAATTATTTCTTTACATTTTTTCCTTTCTCGTATACGTATATACGGAGTAAAGAGAAAGTGATATAATACTGCGCGAAAAAACGGCGGATTTTCAGCGAAAAAAAAACGTTCTTTAAAATTTGGGGGTACTTTACATGAAGCCCCCCGGACATTTTCAAAATTTTTTCAAAAACGGCTCCAAATTTTTTCTTTAAAGCTTTTCTTTTCTTGCAAGAATAGCGTAAGGGGGCTGTATACTGTATGCCGGAAATTTTTTTTCAATGTTTGTAAATTTAATTTGTTTCTTGTGTAAATTTATTTAAATATTTTCTCTCAGAAACAGTTGTCTGCTTTTATGAATTCCAGTACGTCACACAAGCCACAAGAACAAATATATAGTAAAGAGATAAACTACACTTTCTCAAATCAAGATATTAGAGTTTATGAATACTGGGAGTCTCTCCAAATCCTTATTTTAAAATCTGTTCGTGATGTGAGTATTTATATGTAATACTTCCCCTACATTTTCAGAGTCTGTGTACCCTCGAAGTCCAACAAAAGTAGAAGTGCCGGATTGGATGGCTTGATGTCATAGAGATGTTAGTTCTTGCACTCCATCTGAATAGTTTACTTCCACAAGAGTTTTGTGTTGGCGTTGTGAATGAGTAAATTGCGTCACACTGCCCCAGTTCCAGAAGTTTTGTTTGTTCCGTAATAGATTCCCGACATTCTGTTTAACCAATGACATTAACTGTCCAAGAAGGCTTCTTAACTTCTAAAAAGCATTCTTTATATTAAGGGTGAAATGACTACTTGAGACCTTGATGGCGATGCATATCTGACATGTAGCGAATTTAATCTATCAATTAATAATAATGGAGCAAGACCTTACAGCCAGACCACACCCATGAAATTAGAAAAATTTTGTACGAGAAAGTTTGTGGCATTCTGTAGCACCTCTAGTTTAAAATTTAAAGTATTGCAAGACCTATTGCACGAAAACTACTAACTTTTTTTAAAAAATCGACGTGACCTAAATTAAAATTTTTTTATGAAGAACAAATTTCATTTGAAGGAAGAATCTCTGTCTTCAATTTAGTATTTGTAGGAAGAAACCGAAAAATGTTCAAACAATTGCAATTTTCGAAAATTCAGTTAACAGTAAAAATCGGACCTATGCCACCTTCATACGTGATCGTGCTCCTGGTTTAGACGCTTGTAGTGTTCACAGACGGACGGAAGGACGTTTCGAAAAAAATAAAACACTTTTTCCATATCAGGGGACCCAAAAACTTTTATATCCGTTAAAACCTCCATGTCGATTTTCCGCAGCATTACATAACTTTCTCTATACTAGGTATATTACTTCGTACATACGTTTATATACGAGAAAGTAAAAAAGATTAATTAAAGAAATGATTCATATCAATAAGCACAACACTGTCAACAAAAAAACTGATACAGAGAATTTTAGCGAAAGGAATGTCAACGTCATCAAAAAACAAAATTGTTTCAATCTAATTTTAAACAACTATTTTAATTTGACATCATACTACACATTTCACCATAGCTCCCAAGCCAGTCTAGTACGAACTAACCATCCAATTGTCATATTGCTTTCATATTTTCTCAACCAGTTTGCACCTCAGGATCAAACTATTGCCTTCTGTGGAATTTTTGGATATTTCTCATTCCATACTGTAATATAATCTCTCTCTCTCTCCGCCCTTATTTTGATACCGCGACGCCTCATGTCGCGGCGCCAATGTAACAATATACTACCTCTAATCAACCACGATGGCCCACGCTAGTGCGCCACTGTATTCTCTTACAAAACCTCACGACGATTATAACCTTTTCCTCGTCACGCGCACTATCTTGCCCTGCCCTAGCTCTGAATTATAATTGGGTGCCACATTATCGATTGCCCGTACCTCTGCTAGCTCGTACTATTGTTTATTTCTTACCGTGTCGTAGTCCGCGCGCTCACTCCATACGGAGTTGAAGAAAGGGTCCGTTTCGTTCGTGCCTGGGTCAACATTCCTACCACTACAGAATAAAAAGACATGGAATCACGGCAATTATGAGCCATTGGGATGCTCATGCATTTAATTTAGGATTTTTTTTTTCGCTGATATCCCTTTTCCTTAACACAATCTGCCCCTCCAACTTACGAAACATAACAATACGAATATATAAACACACAGAAAAAAAATAAACATACACACTGAAATTACAATACAAAGAAAAATCTCATCCATCCATCAGAATGCGCATTCTGTCGTGACCTTTCTTATTATCCTTAGCCTAATAGCATAACTTGGTCTTCGACAGAACTTCTTTTCTTTCTTTTGAATGGAGCGTAAACAGATCAAAAAAAACATAAACAATACAGTTATTGCACAATTCGTGCCACTTCCCTTTTTTGCAGCGATGTCACCTTCCGTCAGCGCCCGTGGCTGGTAGCTGTCACGTGCCTTATTCACGCACGCAGTCCCTCAGCTGCCACCAAATCCTCGATGCACTCCTCCGTTTAAAGTTTGCCAATGCATCCACAATTATTGTTTTTTTGTCTTAATCGCGTCTTCCCTGAATGTTATTTCTATATCTCGCGATATGTATATCTTTCGCGACGCTCCTATTTCCTGACACTTAATTTGCGTAAATTTTGTCTATGCGGATTTTTTTTCGTGAATTTCTAAATGAATTTAAATAAATTTTCGATACACTCAGTCTCAACAATTGTTTTTATGCAACCAAAATAACTTAACAACGTTTTACACGACACTTCCGCAAAAAGTTTCAAAAACTTAACACAACATAAAAACGCGTGCGATCATCCTCCGATCCGAACTCTTTCTCTCTGTAACCCAGTTTGCATTGTTGGTCTACACAATCCAAGTGACTGTCTTTTTTCCAAACATATGCCCATCACCATAATAAATGTTCGAAAATGTTTACATTTTTCACTGTTTTGGGGCATCTTGCGTCTTACTCTCTCTTTCATAGCTTTATTAACTTTTGGTTTGTAATTATCATATTACCGAATTCCCTTTTCCCGTTTTCCTTTTTCCAAAAAACCTTTATTTTCCGTCTTCCCCACTCGTGATGACGTCACTTACATCTTCGGTCGCTCTTTTAATTCTTTCTTAGCTCGCTATGCTATGGAACTGGATACTGATTTATTAAAGCCTTACATAAATCCCCCCCCCCCGCGCCGTAACTAATTTTGCCCTGATCTAAATATTTTTCCCTATAATTTCTGTAAGTTTGGCCAAAATCCACCCAGGCATTCACTGGATATTCAATAAAACTCGTTTTGTGGTCTACTTTCAGAGGTACAACAATGGTCACCATGTCTTCAACTTCGCCGTTATGCATGCAATTTATACCATTTATAATATTTACGGAACCCGTGGCTCGAATAACGTGATTCTTGGTTCAAAATGTTCCTAAATTTGGGTTCTATTCACTGTTCACAATGCCTATTGCCCCCCCTTTTGTTTTCTATTACTTTCATAATAATAATTATTACGCGGCGCTGTTGTCTATTGTTTCTTTCATTATTGGCTCCTCTTTGCTTATGTAGAAGTTCCTTGTCCCACGCATTCTTGCGGGCTAGTCTCACAAATCATTACAATACTAATAATTTATTTTGCTTTGTTTACCTTCTCCTCACAACATAGGTATTTTTGCTACTAGATAAATAAGCAGAATTTCTATCACATTAGATACTCATATATATACAATTAAGACCAACAATTCACGAAAATACTAATGTGTAATGATTTATAAATTATTAGTGTTATAGTATTTAGATATATTATTGTAATTTTAATGTTTATTGTATTCATATTATTAATTCTTATGAATGTCAGTTATTGTAATTTTATTGTTTATTAAGTTCATATTAATTGATTAATTCATATTAATTCATATCATTGTCAATTTTGTTTCCTTGTAATTTTATTCTATTTTTGTAATTTTATTGTTAGTTATGTTCATATCCGGTTCCTTGTTGGTATGTCACATTTGAAAGACATTTTAAGTTTACAACAGCATTGGAAAAGAAGTAAGAAAATAAATAAGTAAGTAAATAAATAAGTAAATAAAGAAATAAATAGTAAACAAATCAATAAATAGTAAGCAAATAAATAAATAGTAAACAAATAAATAAATAAGTAAACAAATAAACAAACAAACAAACAAATAAATAAACAAATAAACAATTCAATTACCATGTTAACAATTAAATTTCACAAGGCAAGAATATTTTAATGTGTAATTCACTATAGGCCCTTACATGAAGCTAATTTTTACCTCACTTAGTCATAGCAGACGAAGAAGTACCACAGAAAAGGATTCCCACTGTCTTGTGGGTAGGGAAAATCCCAAAGGCTAAGGGAAGGAAAACCCTAACAGAAAATCATGGGTGGAAGGAACCCTGTAAGGCGTAGCGAAGCCAATCCTTCTAGAGGAGTAAACCTTAGACAAATCCCTGTCCTGCAGGATAAGAGGTTGGACGTGAGGCCAGCTACGTTACCCCGGAAAAAAGAACTGCTACAAAGTCTCTACTGAACAAAGCCGGATGGAACCCTATATACCGACCTTCGCAACGTCCAAGGATAATGAAAAAGGATATTAGAATGGCCGCATGGAATGTCAGAACCATGCTTCAACCTGGAAAGTTAGAAGAAATATCAGAAGAACTGAGGAAAAATGATATGCCAATCACAGCTCTACAGGAAATACGATGGTGGGATAGTGGATACTTAAGAAAAAAATACTATACATTTATGTACAGTGGGAAAAAAGAAAAGAGGGGATGTGGAGGAACAGGATTTCTTGTAAGAGCGTAAATAGCTCTAAAGCGGCTTCTTGTAAGACCGTAAATAGGTCTAAAAGCAATTCCATCATTTTTGGCAGAGGTCATAATTACAGCGTAACAAATTACCGCTTAAATAATGACATTATTCCGAGAGTTTCTTCGTGCAAGTACCTAGGAATCCATTTCGATAGTAAATGAAGCTGGAAAAATCACGTAGATTTTATTGTAGAGAAAGCGTGGAGATCTCTTCATTTTGTAATGCGCATCTTAAAAAAGAGTACAGTAAACGCGAAGGAAATTTCTTATTTATCGATTGTTCGTCCGATAATGGAATATGAAGAAATTTGTTGGAATCCGCACAAAATTATGCAGTGTAAGAATTTGGAGAAGATTCAGTATAGAGCAGCTAAATTTACCTTCAGGGACAAGAAAATGGCTGGGTGGGATTCACTCGAAAAGAGGCGAACATTGGCAAGACTCTGCGCTTTGTATAAAGCTTGTAGCGGTCATCCAGATTGGAAAGAAATTAAACGGCGGTTAGATATTCCTACGTACATCAGTAGAGGGGATCACAGGCACAAAATAAATTTAAGACCGCAGAGAACGGATGTCGGGAAATTCTCTTCCACAAATCAAACGATTAAGGGAATAGAATAGATAGCCTGCAAAAACCTTTGAACCCTTTCCTCGAAGCGTTCAACAGTTTTGGAAATTAATTTAGGGTATTTCTAAGTTTATGAGGGCGTTAACTAAGAATATTACGTTACAAAGTCAAGTGAGGTGTCGTGCAGTGTAGAGCAGAGAAATAATGAAGGAAATGTTTTTAGTGTTATAGTGACGTGAAGTGAACTGAAGGACAGTGCAGTGCTGCCTTAATTGTATAAACACTCAGTGCAGATTTACGTGCCCAGACGTTTCTTTTATTTTCTTTTTTCATGTCGTGTCTTGTAAGTACCTGGGGATAATTTTTGATAGCAAATTGAGTTGGGAAAATCAGGTAAACTGTGTCGTAGGGAAAGCCTGGAGGTCCTTGCATTTTACTATGCGAATACTAAAAAAGAGTACTGCGAAAGCGAGAGAATTAGCTTATTTATCTCTAGTTCGTCCATTAATGGAATACGGGGCTGTTTGTTGGGAACCTTATAGAAATTCCCATAAGGAATATTTGAATAGAGTACAGAGAAGAGCGTATACACTTGCTTTCCGAGGGAATAGGAAGAATGTTGAATGGGAGTCTCTAGAAATTAGGAGAGTTAAGGCAAGACTCTGTGCCCTGTACAAAGCGTATGCCGGTTATCCAGCTTGGAAAGATATCTACATCCGATTGGATAGACCTTCGTACTTTAGTTGGGGGGATCACAAGAACAAAATTAAGTTTAGGCCACAGAGAACAGATGTTGGAAAATTTTCATTTACAAATAGAACAATAACGGATTGGAATAATTTACCTGCCACAGCCTTGGAACCCTTTCCTCTAGGTGTTCAAAGATTTAAAAATAAATTAACTAATGGTATTTGTAAACTTTATTAATTTAGTAAGTTGGATTATTATATCAGTTATTATTTGATTATTATTGATATTTTTATTACTATTATTATTGTGTTAATTACTATTAAATTATTTCCTCTTCTAAATATATAATTATATTCAAAGTAGTATTGTATTGAAGTGTGGTGAAGTGTTGTGCAGTGTAGTGCAGTATAGAAGTAGAAAGAG
This sequence comes from Teleogryllus occipitalis, assembly GCA_011170035.1. Classification (NCBI taxonomy): domain Eukaryota; kingdom Metazoa; phylum Arthropoda; class Insecta; order Orthoptera; family Gryllidae; genus Teleogryllus; species Teleogryllus occipitalis. Next base: position 82,711 of record BLKR01004850.1, on the reverse strand, counting down.
AAGTGAAGTTCAAATGTGAAGTGAAGTGAAGTGAAGTGAAGTGTAATTAAAAAGTTATGTAATCTTGTATTTAATAGTTTCAAATAACTGTGCAGGACAACCATAAAATGTAGTTAAGGCTATTATTGTTAGCATATTACTATTATTATTATTATTATTATTATTATTATTATTATTATTATTATTATTATTGTTATTATTATTATTATTATTATTATTATTATTATTATTATTATTATTATTATGTCTTTAAATAATTTAAAGTTACATTGTTAAATAATTTTAAGTTAATATTAGTAATATGTAAATTGTAGAGTTCTGCCACCAGGTTGTATATACTTGCAGAACAATATCTATCTATCTATCTATCTATCTATCTAAAAATCATCCATGAAATTTAATGGTCTAAGAATCATTAGTTTTTATATTATTATTGTCATTGTCATAATTATTTTATCATTATTATTACCATGATTATATTTTTTGCATGCCATTTATTATCTTATTTATGAAATTAACTGCCACCGGGTTACACCCAATTGCAGTTAAAATAAATTTACCCTTATCTTTATTTACCTTTAATTTTTTCATAGTTGAAATGGTATGTTAAATTAAAAATTTGTGAAAGGGTGCATATTTGATTTTTTTGTAATAACGTTGTTTAAAAATATATCATTGTTGTTCAAATTGATTTTGCGTGGTCTGGAAAAAGCCCTTTTCACACCCGAATGATTCCATGTCCCTGAGAAAATCAAGCTCTTCAATAATCATCGGTGAGGTTGCTCCCACCAGGAATAGAGTAAATAGCATAAACGAGGGGGAAAAGGTGGTTGACGTTACAATATACGATATAAAATACTGAATTGTGTTTTAATTAAAAATTATGCGGACACGAGTTCCGTTGCCGGTGTCTTTGTAAGAGGAATTTTTTGATTGGTTGGTTGATAAGTGATTTCGGGCGCGTCAGCAGCTTAGATTACTAGTCCCGTTAGTGTAGTGCATGTTTTCTCTGGAGGTGGCGGTGATCTTCCCGCTGGATGGCGAGATCCGAAGCCAACTTACTGTCGGCTAGCGAGGTTTCCCCCTAACCAGGACTCTCCCACCAGCCGGGCACCGCCCCAGCCAGGACAAGCTCTAAGCTCCCGACCGGTCTCCTAGAATATGAGGTAGTGTAGTGCATGTGTGTAAGGGGAGAAGATTGGAGAAGGAAGAGGAAGGAAAGATCGCGCACGGTTCGTGGCCCGTTTGTTAGGGTACTGCTCCGGCATTCGCCTGATCTTGATCGGAAAAAACACGGAAAACTACCGATCAGAGCAGCCGGTTGCTGGAAGTCTCCTTCCGACAGCGACTGAATTCGACCTAGTTGAAAAGCTAGTGTCGAAAATCCTGTCGCCGTCAGGACTCGAACCTAGGGCCTCCCTGTCAGAAGCGGTGCAGTGACATCAGTTGATGCACTGAGTTACCACTCCCGGTTGTAAGAGGAAGTTACTGCAATTTTGGCAGCCCTAGCTTCATAGAGGCGAGCCTGGTGGGGAGGCGAGGCTTGAATGAAACGGGACGAGGCGGGGCGGCAGCCAACGCCTGCCGCTCGGAGGTGGGGGTGGGGGCGGGGGCGGGGGCGGGCGCTCGGCGCGCGATCGATACCCGTTCAAGAGAAGCCGGCGCCAAGCGGCGCGGCGACTGGAGCGGGTACAGACAGAGCGGAGGAGGGGGTGGGCTGAGGACGACAACGGTCGAATTGGGAAAGGGCGCCGCGCCGGTGGTGACACTTCTTGTGGCGACGATGACCGGAGTTCGAATTTATGTGGATTAACATGAACATAAATACAGTAGACTCCGGATATAGTGAACTTCTGGGGACTAATATTTGGTTCATTCTATCTGAGGTTCACTATATCCGCTGACGTGAAAATTAAATAGAATTTCTCCATAAAGATTGATTTGATTAATACAGAGATACAGGAGAATACATTAACAGCACGAACTAAACACTTTAACATTTGTATTTGCTCTTAAAAAATCAATTATTTTCAATTATTTGCTTCGTACTTTTTATTAGTAATTTCTCTAGATCCCTCTTCAGAATTGATGCTATCTTCATACTTGATTCTGCAATCTGCACTGTTGGAACACATATGAGGTGGCTGACATACGAGTGACCTTTGGCAGACGACCACAGCGCCAATTGCACTGGACGCTGGTCCTGTCAGCCCTCTGGACGCTGACGAACCACGCGGCAGCGGGTCATGTGAAGGAGCTGTACGAGGGGCGTTCGTTAAGTAACTTGTTTCGATATGAAAAACAATTATCTGAGTTTTGTAACTTACCTTATTTTTCGACATAATCCCCTCGAAGTTCAGTACACTTGACCCAACGTTTCTCCAGGTTCAGGATCCCTTCTCTGAAGTGATTTTCTTCAAGATCCTCGAAATAGTCATTGACTATCTGAATGGCTTCTTCATTGCTGACAAATTTTTGTCCAGTCAGGAAATTTTTTAATTTTGGGAACAAATGAATGTCCGAGGGGGCCAAATCAGGTGAATAGAGCGGATGTGGAAGCAGTTGGAAACAAAGTTCAGTCAATTTTTGCTGGGCGATATGGCTTGAATGTGCTGGGGCGTTATCATGATGGAACAACACTTTTTATTCTTGCCATTCCAGGACGTTTATCCGCGATATCTACCTTGAGTTTGTCCAGAAATGATGCATAGTATTTTCCAGTGATGGTTTTTTCCTTTTCTAGGTAGTCTATAAGAAGAATACCTTTAGCATCCCAAAAGATTGACGCCATCACCTTCCCTGCTGATGGATTGCATTTCGCCTTCTTCGGAGCCGGTTCTCCTCTTGCATTCCATTGTTTTGACTGCTGCTTTTTTCTGGAGTGTAATGGTGAATCCAAGTTTCGTCAATGGAAACAAAACGACGCAAAAAATCCGCTGGATTTTGCTTGAATAGCTGCAAACACTCGACAGATGTTCTCATGCGATTTCGTTTCATCTCTGCAGTCAGCAATCGCGGCACCCATCTTGCGCAAAGCTTATTCATACTCAATTCATGATGCAAAATAAAATGCACCCGATCATTTGAGATACCTGTGGCCTCTGCTAACTCGCGCACTTTCACTCGTCTGTCTGCTAAAACAGTATCATGGATTTTGTCGATGTTTTCTGGCGTCACAGCTGTTTTTGGAGCCCCAGATCTTGAGGCATCTTTGATGCTTGTCCTGCCTCGCTTAAATTCGTTGATCCAAAGTCTCACCGCCTCATACGAAAGGCATGAATCACCCAATGTAGACGCTATTCTTTCATGGATTTCCGCGTTTTTACCTTCCTTAAAAAAGAATTGGATAACACCACGAATTCCACTTCTATCCATCTTTCACACTGACTCGCAAACGCTTTTGTTCAAGCCGCTGTCTAACAATGTACTAGAGTGATAATGACTTGCAACAATGAAATTTTACCGTATATTGTTGTAGCTTTAAATTAAAATTCACAGAAGTTGCTTTCGTCATCTCTTAGTATGCGAACCAAGTTACTTATCGAATGACTTCCGTATAATGTTTTATAAACTCTTTACCGCGAAAATTAAGTGTAATTTATGGTATGGATTACTTCGAGAAATTTTACGTCAGAATAATTTAATAGTAGAAATGAGATTTGTTTCTTATGGAATATTTTAAAATGTTAATTGTTGCAAAGCTAAGAAAAAACAATTATTGCATTTAGGCGAAACACACGTTACAAAACATTTAAATACTATAGACATTTCCTATCACGCATATTGAATTTTCATGTTCATATTTTTAAAACAATTTGTATTTTGACATTACTACACCCTTATAACGGAAATGCAAGCAATGCACACATCTTGTCAGGCGTCATGGAAATGAAACCACTCACTTTTCCTGTATAAGCAGGAACAGTGATTTGGTACATCAATTAAAACATCACTATCGGATACCCCAGGTAAATTATCTCTGCAAAATTGCAATTGTTAATATTTTTAGACAATTTGTAAAATGATTGAAATTTTATAGTGATAATCTATGACAAAGACCTAAGAATCCTTTCATGTGAAATATTGCAAACACATAATTGTCCTAATTTTTCATACATTTTTCGAAAGTTGCTAATTTTCTATTAAGCTTCTGAAGATACAGAGGTATCACTGTCCCTTACAAGTAATATTAATTGCATTATTATAATAATTGATATCGTTAACAAATACTGTTAATAATATCAACAGAAATTTTAAAAAATTGATTTGTTAAAATCTTCACTCAAGTTAAATATTTTTGTATAATCACCTATCTATGTCTACCCTTGTCTACCCTGATGATGTATCGTTCATTTTGCTTCATTCATTATTGAATTTGCGAGTGGAAGTTCTTCAAATTACTTTAATTGATGTTTTTCGGAAACGTAATAGATTCCTGTGAAAAAGAGCTTCAAACGGTGACTCCTATTTGAGAAACGAAGTATATGGAATCGTGGTTGTGTCATCTCTCGCCCATATCGCGGAATCTCATCATTCAACACGATGAATAATTTCTCTTTATTCCTCCATCTCCTCCCGCCTTTCTTCACAGTCACGGACGGAATTGTGTGCATACATAATAGAAAATACTTGCCAATCTAAATACTACGTCATTAAAATAAACGTTTTAAGATAATATCAATCTGTCATATTTTCTACGGTACAGGAGTACCTACATCAAAACAAAAATTCTCAACGAGAGCTTGTCTCTTTAGTCAGAATGACATTTTACATTTATACTTTATTTAACACTAGAATACAATTATACATAATCACATATAAATATTAAAGTTGTGCTATATGCATTGTATGAAGTACTCACAAAAAGTATTTTATCGGAATCAAATTTGGCTCTCAACGAGTTTGGTTGTGTATTTTCGTCATGATGTCGACATCAAAGCACTTGCAGTGCTGCTGACCGGGAGATAGAAGGTGTAAGTCCCGTCCGCGGCGGGGTAGTCGACACTCGCTAGATAAGCTAGGATGTATTCATTTGCTCTCTGGAGGGGAATTTGTATGGCTGGCTGGTCTTATCGGTTGCTTTGCGAGGTTTCTCTGATCACCACTACGTGAATGGCGTGGCAGTACTCTAACTAACTGACCTGGGACCGCACATGATTTCCCATTACCCTTCCTTGTCCTATCGTCACCCCTACTGACACATACATACACACACACAATTACATGGACTACACTAACACACGTGCTGGAACACCGGCCGGGAGCTTAGAGCTCGTCTCGGTTGTGGTGGTGCGCCATAGGTGGAAGATATCTGACTGGGGAAAACCCCGCTATCTGACAGGTAGTTTCGTTGCCGGGTCTCACCATCGAGAGGAGGAAGTTTTATTCATTCTGATTCACTAAAACTACTTATAAAATTAAATATGGATTAAAATTTTATTTAGTGTTTTATGAACATTGCCATTATTCTGCGTTGGAAAAAAAATCTTTCTCTCTCTGTTTAAAAGCTTTTTTTGTTCCAGAGTTACTTGTTATGTGGATTCTGCTTTGTTCATTTGTGAGATACAAATCCAACAAGTGGTGCTACAAAGAACGGCAGAGACTTTTTCGTACTAGTTCGCTTTCTAATCTGTTTAGTCTGAGTTATCTGTTCGGTTTTTTCTCTTTCCCCACCGACGTATCTCCTAATTTGTTTGTGTTCATTTTTCTCTATTTTTCCCTTTCCTAATAGTTGAAATTTTGTAAATACGTCTTTTAGAACATTATACAAGAATGAAATTTGTTTTATGTGCAAATTCTAATCGAAAAAGTGGAAGCAGTTTTTAAAATTTTTTGAGTGTTTGTGAAAAGGCACAATTTTGACCTCTTTTTCACAAAAATAGTTTTCAGTTTTCATTATCATTAATTATTTTATTCATTTAATCATAACCATTTATCATTTTATGCACAGGCACTCAGAAATGCTGTAATGTATTAGAATCGCCCGTATTATACGTAAATATTAACGACTTGAAAGATGTATGAAAAAATTATATTTGTGTAATTATTGAAAGAAACAAAATGACTTTGATGTCACATATTTCAGTAAATATAGCCCTATTCCTACAAAATTTAAATTAAAACAATTGTAGCCTTTTTGAGAAAATTTTGTTTTCAATATTTTTTAATATTGCTCGTATTTCTCTCAAAATTGCCCAAAAACTTGTAATATATTCAAAATATTTACATAGCATTTATTAACTTTTATCTTGAAAAGGCAAACTATACTATGTCTGATTGTATCTAACTGCCACCAATTGCGAGACCTGAATTTGTGACAAATGTTACTTTGCCAAATCTGATTAAATCTAACGATGTGACAGATATGTTACATTGAAAAGCATATGTAGAAAAAACAAGACAATTAAAATACCAGTCAATTTCAGTTGTAGCAAGAAAAAAGTATCCACTAGTGTTTTTTAACAATATTTTTATATTTGTTCTTTCATTGCCTTGTTTTCCCTTTGGGAATTGAACTGGTAACGTAACTAAGTACAACCGCATGAAATTTTTTCCTACTCATGGGCTTCAGAATGGGCAGGAGGTGACTCAATTTAAGGGGTGTCTGGAAGTTCCTCAATTACACGGCAATGTCAAATATTCCGCGAAATTTGGTAAAGTTATCTCAAAATTATCTGTAGAAGGCAGGTCAATAAACTACTGAATTAGATTTTCTCTCACAATTCTAGATAATAGCTCCTTAGGATCAGATCATGATTATCCACTTCTTTAGAATTTGCTCCCGTCCCGGTTTTCTTATAATTATATGATATATTATAAAAATTATAACGAAAACAAGATTTTCTCTAAAACGGCTTCAAATTTTTTCTTTAAACTTTTGGTAGGGATCGAGCTGAATGTATTCTATTAGAAGACAACGCTCAAATTTCAACGACCTCAAATTTCTGCATATTCAGAAACGCTCAAATGCCATGTTCTCAAAACGGCTCAACATTTTTTCTTCAAACACTTCGTACTGGTAGTGCTAATTGCACTGTTTCAGATGACCTAAAATTAATTTTGCTGTATTCATTTGTTTTTTCAAAGCTTACACAAATGTATTTTTTTAAAATATTTATTATGTTTTTAATTTGCAGCAATTTGCACACATTATAGTATTTAGGAGTAGAAGCGCTTCATATAACTTCCAATAATTTTTTTCGAATCCTCAAACCGGGAAAGGTGGCTCAGTGCATCAACTGATGTCACTGCAGTGCCTCTTACCGAGAGGGCCTAAGTTCAAGTCCCGACAGTGGCAAGATTTTCGACACTAACTTATCTGCTAGGTCAAATTCAGTCGCTGTCTGGAGGAGAATTCTAGATGCCGGCTGCTCTGATCGGTACTTTTCCGTGGTTTCTCCTATCAATACTAGGCGAATGCCGGAGCAGTACCCTAACAAACGGGCCACCGACCGTGCGCGATCTGTCCTTCCTCTTCCTTGTCCTCTTCTGACCACTTGCACATTCTTACAGTAACATGCACTATACTACCACATAGTCCGGGAGACCGGTCGGGAGCTTAGAGCTTGTCCCGGCTGGGACGGTACCCCGCTGATAGAAGTTTCCCCCCCCCACTGGTAGGGGGAAAGCCCGCTAGCCGACGGTAGGTCGGCGCCGGATCTCGCCATCCAGCGGGGGAAGATCGCCGCCACCTCCCGAGGGGAAAATACGAAAATTTCTATATAGGACAAGGTTTTAACCTTCTTTTATACATTGTTAAAATAATTTTTTCTTTCTGCCATTACGAAACCGAAAATTGAGCAAATGTGATGTTTGGGGGGCGATAGGAGGTAGCTGGTAGCTGAGAAGAGGACGCGGCACGACCGAAAAGCAATATCCGCTAAAATAAACTAGGATACTAAGTAGTAGAAGAATGTCCGTGTCACCAGTAGTTACATTATCCTACGTATATATGGAGTATTATACGTAGTGTAGAGAAAGTTATGTAAGGATCAATACATTTTAAGTGGTTCAGCACTAGTCGTTCAACCATCTCGGAATAAAAATCATATTTTGTACGTAAATTTCCTTATATTTTGGCTGTTCAAAAAAATCTTTGATTTATTTTTATTGTACCTGGTTTACAAATGGAGGCCATTTTTGTTTTAGGCCCTGAGCCATTTTTCGCGATTGTAGACGTTTACTCTTTTCTAAAATATTCAGCATTGGGTTGTTCCAGCATTCTCAAATAAAAGATATTGGAATCCGTTCACTCTAGCCTACAAATGTAAATATTATTTATCTACCTTCTATGTTTTCATTTGATAAATATTTGCAACCAAATCTATGGAACGCGAATGAACCAAGATCGATTTTCAGAGAGTAATTTCTCAAAGAAGGAATAGAATCTCAGCCTTATTTTTTCTGTGATTTTACACATAACAGTGTAGTTACTTGTGGAAAAAATATCATTGGTAAGTAAGGTAACCCTTGAAAATTACATCCTCTTAAAAATTGGAATTTTTTCCCCTTTTTTTTAACTATAATATCTCTGCTGGGGGAGCAGGTAAAAACATGAAAAAAAACCGCTATGATTCCAAACTTCAGTAAAAATTTCAATGTTAGATTTCACTCAAAGTATTTTTTTAAATGTGAACTTTTGCATAAAAGGCTTCATTTCCACATTGAGGATACGTTGTGACAAGTAGTAATCACATTTTATTGACGCTCCTTTAAAGAAAAAGCTATTTTGATTTAAAATAATTAATTATACTTTATCATTAATAAACATACAAGTTGCCTAATATATTTTGAATATTACTTTTCTTTAAAAACAAACTTACATCTTGACATCTACGTTTATAATTGAAAATATGGTCATTTTGAAGTTAAAAGCTGAACCAGATAATGTAAAAATTGTTTACAAAAGATAACAATTAAATAAATTAAGCGTTTTGTTAATTTTTTCGCGTTTATATTTGCCATACTGCTTATTTCTTAATATTTTTTATTATTGCATTTATGAGTATATGTACTTAAAATATTATCGTTTAAAATTTCTCGGAAACAAGTTTTCAGTGAAAACGAGCTCAAACTTCCGCATTTTCAGAAACCCTCAAACATAATTATGCAAAAACAGCTGCAAATTTTTCTTTAAAATTTTCGTACCGGCAGTGCTAATTGCAGTTTAAGATGACTAAAAATTAATTTTACTAAATACTTTGGATTTTCAAAAATTACACAAATCTATTTTTTTTAATATCTCTCATGCCTTTAATATGCGAATTTCCAGCGCAGAAACACTCGCATTTGTGAGATAAAGTGCTCAAAATTACTTCCAATTAAGTTTTTCGAAAACTCAAAAATTTTCTATGAAAAAGAGCTTTAAAATTTCGCATTTAAAGTAACGCTTCAACGCCATTTTCTTAAAATAGGCTTCAGCGAATGCTGGAGCAGTACCCTATCAAACGGGCCACGGACCGCGCGCGTTCTGTCCTTCCTCTTCTTTGACCTATCCTCTCCCCTTACACACACACACTCTTACACTAACATGCACTACACTACCACATATTCCGGGAGACCGGTCGGGAGCTTAGAGCTTGGCCCGGCTGGGGCGGTGCCCCGCTGGTGGAAGAGTCCTGGTTAGGGGGAATCTCCACTAGCCGACGGTAGGTCGGCGCCGGATCTCGCCATCCAGCGGGGGATGATCACCGCCATCTCCCGAGAAAAAACATGCACTACACTAACGGGACTAATGACCAAAGCAGTTGACGTGCCCGGAAACAAAAAATCAATCAATCGATCAATTCAAATAGGCTCCAATTCTTTTCAATGAATATTGCCATTTATGACGAAGAATGAATACTTTACTCTTCTTTAATATTCGTAAAGTAATATTTCGCTTCTACTATTAGGCAACCGAAAAATTAAGAAAATGTCCAACAAATATACTTTGGGCGGCAATTGATGGCAGCTGGCAGGAGGATGGGGCAAGACTGTAAAGCCAGTCCACACCACGAAAATTAGAAAACTTTACTACGTGAAAGTCTATGCCATTCTGTAGCACCACTAGTTAATTCAATTCGATTCAGAAAGGAATGTTAGTAACGAATGAAGTTATGGGATTAAGATCGTATTAAAACAGTGTAGTTGTAGGCCTACATATGCAAACCTCTTTGCATTATTATATAAATAAGAATACTCAAACCTTTCCGCCCAAATAATTAAACCCCCAAAATAGCCCTCTAATATAAAAGAATCCACCAAATCAAAGGAGAAATTCTTCGATCTGGCAACACTGAACAGTATGGTAACCCTATGCTTCGAAAGTATTTGAACGTCTCGGCATTGGAGAACATTCTGGTGGTTAAAGAGTGTAGTTAACTGCAATATTTCGCGTGGTTTCTAGAGGATTGCGCAAGTCGGCAACTCCGCGCGCGCAGCGCGCTTCATTCAAATACAGCGACAAGTTCTTTGCAAGTGTGCTTACACTTCTCTCGGTCTTCAGAGCGCAGTGAAAAGATCCTCGCTTCTGGAAAACGCTACCTTTGTTATTAACCAGACTTTCTGCAAAGCTGGAATATGATGCCTATAATGGTCTCTAGGCCCTGAATGGAACGCTCAAAGCAATAAGTATTCCACGTGAAACTTCATATCACACCCTTCGAGTAATTGGTTGATCTTGCGATATTATTAATTATCGTTTACATGCAGTACAGTATTATTATTTTGCATTATGATGAAAGTCAGCTTTATGGCTTCCACTCCAGAACAATTATTTGATTATACAATTATTCATATTCTCTGTCATTTATAGAGATACACAGTGGATTGCCATTGCCTGTCCACAGCACAGGTGCATGATATCTTAAACTGAGCTCAAATCAGCCCAAACTTGAGCCAAGATCAACGTCCCAATCAGTTGAGCTACGGCGGTGAGCATTTAATGTGAAAAGGTATTAGAAATAGATTTATGTGCAAAAGTGTTAGAAATAGAAACCAACAAAATATCTAAATAACATCACATTTTTCTTGTTTTAGTCACAAAGCTTCTTTTCCCCAAATCTGTACATTAAACTGATTGCTGCATGTATTTATGGCTACTACGGTACTGGATGTATGCTGGAGAAAGATTAGTCACAAAATGCATAAATTATTTCCTTTGTAGATTATTTATCGCAGTGCCAAATACCAAAAGTACTTGAACATTAAACAGAACCAATAAGTTGTGGAAATGCAATGAAGTTCAAAATTGACACTTATTGAGCCATTGTTAGATACAGATAAAAAGCAAAATATTTCCTCAGGGGATCTTTTTAGAGAAAAAAACTTAAATTTTTGCCCAGCGCGCCAGAAAAAACGACCCAACACTACTAAAATGTGTAGCAATGGGGTCGAATGCTCGGACTGTGAGGTCATCTTTTCAGACTTATTTCGCCACGGTTGCGGAGGAAGGAAGCGCATTAAGGAAATTGACGGGCGAGGAGGGCACGCGACAATGCGGGTGGGGGTGGGAGAAGACGCCCAGAGCGGCATGCCCCTCCCTCTCCACCCTCCCCCACACGTGCCTTGCCTGGCGGCGGCACGAGGTACAGGCTGACACGCGCCTGGAATACCTTCACTTAATTGATTGATTAGTGTTTCCGGGCGCGTCAACTGCTTACGCCCTAAGTCCCGTAAGAGAAGTGCATGTTTTTCATCTCGAGAGGAGATGGTGATCATCTTCCGCTGCATGGTGAGATCCGGCACCGACCTAAATGTGGGTTAGTGAGGTTTCCCCGATCAGGTACCTTCCACCAGCGGGGCACCGCCCCAGTCCGGACAAGCTCTAAGCCCGCGACCGGTCTCCCGGAATATGTGGTAATGTAGTGCATGTATGTGTAAGTGTGTGTAAGAAATGGGTGATGATGTGGAAAGGAAGATGAAGGAAAGATCGCGCGCGGTCCATGGCCCGTTCGTTAGGGTACTGGTCCGGCCTTTGCCTGATGTTGATTGGAGAAACCACGAAAAATCAGAGCAGCCGGAGCAGTCAGCGGCTGAACTCGACCTAGCTATCTAAGAAATGACGGGTCTCGAACTCTAGGACTTCAGTGATTGATGCCCTGAGCCTCCTAAGCCGGCGGTAACCCGCGTCGCACGTGCTTCCATTCGTCGTTTTTTTCATTCCGCAAAAACGTCGATAATTTATTCTTTAAAGCTATAGTTTCTGCACACTTAATGTAGCAGACACATCTCGATTGTACTGCAATGACCGATTCTGTTATTTTCTAAGGAATTTCTCAAGAATGTCTTTACTCTCTTAAATGTAATCATATTCCTTTCACATCACGCTGTAGATAAAGGGAAAGTTAGGCTGAGTTGTATCAACTGAACCGCCGCTTGATACATTTTTCTAGACTAATTTGTCTAACAAATACATCAGCAACAAATCTGCAACCATGTATTTTGCATTACAAATTTGCAATTGTTCTGTTAATTTCGAAGCTTCTTACTCTAAAAAAATGGATATTGTTTTATTATGAAAGAAAACTTTTCTTAACGAAAGAACGCTTTGTAGGTGGAAAACTTCCATCAAGAAAATCAATAAAATGAAAGTTTTCAAAATCTTGAAACCTATTGTCCATCTAAAACACTACTGGATCATTAATTTTAAAAGAGACAATTTTATATCTTTAAAATAACTCTAACCCTGAAAGTTCATTCATAGTCATGTGTGCTTTGATGCAGATTTCAATAGACTCTTCATATCTAATACGGTATATTACTACGTATCTGTACTATTTCTATCTCTGTCGAGTATTTCTTGCCTCATGATTTCGCATTGTTGATCGAAAACGACATTTCGATATCGTGAACCGTTCAGACGTTATGGGGCTGGCGCATAGTGAGTAGGACATTCTCTATAACACTAAATCTGTATCTTCATTAATTGGTTGGTTTGGTTTTTTCGTGTTTCCAGGCGCGTCAACTACTTCGGTCATTAGTCCCGTTAGTGTAGTGCATGTTTTTTCTCGGGAGATGGCGGTGATCTTCCCCCGCTGGATGGCGAGATCCGGCGCCGACCTACCGTCGGCTAGTGGGGTTTCCCCCTAACCAGGACTCTCCCACCAACGGGGCATCGCCCCAGCCGAGACAAGCTCTAAGCTCCCGACCGGTCTCCCGGAATATGTGGTAGTGTAGTGCATGTTAGTGTAAGTGTGTGTGTGTGTGTGTGTGTGTGTGTGTAAGGGGAGAGGATAGGACAAGGAAGAGGAAGGACAGATCGCGCGCGGTCCGTGGCCCGTTTGGTAGGGTACTGCTCCGGCATTCGCCTGGTGTTGATCGGAGAAACCACGGAAAACTACCGATCAGAGCAGCCGGCCGCTAGAATTCTCCTCCAGACAGCAGCTGAATTCGACCTAGCTGAAAAGCTAGTGTCGAAAATCATGCCGCCGTCAGGACTCGAACCTAGGACCTCCCGGTTAGAGGCGCTGCAGTGACATCAGTTGATGCACTGAGCTACCGCTACCGATTATCTTCATTAATAGTTTCATAAAGAAAACACGAACAAAAAATCCCACAAGCAACTCCACTTTCCCACATCGACAGGTGATGAGGTGAGTTTGCCTGGCCGAGACGTGGGCGTGCATCGCGATACAAGTCCCTGTCTCCCAGGAGCCTAGGCTCTCTGTCCATTGAGTTGGAGTGAGAGGGAGATAGCGCGCGCCCCCTTGTGCGCATACGCGGCAGAGTCACCAGGTGTCTACCCACTGGCAGGCTCCTCGCTCAGCCCTGCCAATTCCCTCCCGCGTAAGCGTGCAAAACGAGTCGAAAACATTTAATTTTCTTGAACGATTCAGTAAAAATAGATTTTTTTTTAAATAGCGCAATTAATGACAGATGTTATTGACAGATGTTATTTGGGTGTTTTAATGCTCTCAGATTACCCTTTAGCTTCGCCACTGCTGTTTTGAAAGCATCGATGTTTTAATTTAATGGTCATCACTCTTTCACCTGACGGAGAAACAATTACGTCGAAAATGTGTTCCGCAACAGCAAATGCATCCGCGATATGACTGTTACCGAGTAACCAATGTATTTTAATAATTAAATTTGTTCACCCGTGTGGGGTTGCTGGTCCCCCAGCGGGCGCCTCCCCAGGTGGCGGATAGGGGGAAGCCCGGCCAGACGTATCTGGTGGGTACCGGGGAAATTAAATACCCGGGGTGGACCAAAACCAGCGAAGAGGAAGAAGAGGTCGGCAACGGCTCTGAAGAAGGAAGAGATGCTTGACAGCTCTCCAACGACAGAAGAGGCGGAAGACTTTAATACCTCTTTTCTCAAAAAACTGCTACCTTGCAGATGATGATGTTTCATCAAAAAGGTTAGAGGAAGGAAACCTCGAAAATAAATCCCTGGTCCTCCAAGTTGGGGGTTGAGATGTTGGGCCTGCACCCCATCGCTCAGAAAAAACTCAACATGCACGAGTCCCAAGCAATAAGCCTCGGAATCATGCTAGTCTACGACGACGACTTGGCCTTCGAAATAGGTATATGAATTTTGGAACTTGGAATGTGCAAGGCATAGCCACAAAGGAATCCGACGTTTTTAGAGAATTAGACAGGTTAAATTTAGATGTTGCTGCCCTATCTGAAACTAAAAAGAAAGGGAAGGGTTTGGAAGAGATTCAAAATTACGTTCACATATACAGCGGAGTAAATAAAGAAAACAGAGCAAAGAAAGGAGTATCCATTGCCATACGAAAATCTTTAAAACATCATATAAAAAAATGGGATGGTATAAATGAAAACCTACTACGAGTTGATCTGCGTCTGAAAGGGTACGATATGATCGTAATTGCCGCCTATGCGCCCACGGACAGTGCAACTGATACCGAAAAATTTGAATTTTTTACCAACTTGACGAACCTTCTGGACCAAATTGGAAACAGGAAGGAAATATATTTAATGGGCGACTTTAATGGAAAAGTAGGAAGACAATATGGAAGAAATGTTGTAGGGAAATTTGGAGAAGATGTAAAGAACGGGAATGGGGAAAGACTGATAGATGTGTGCGAGCAATATGAATTGAAGATATGGAATGGTTTCTTTCAGCACAAAAATATCCATAAATATACCTGGTCTCAACCATAAAGGAAATTATACTCTATAATTGATTACATTATTGGTAAACAGAGTAATAAGACCAGAGTGGAGGAATGTAGAGTTTATAGAGGTGCAGAGAGCGGATCTGACCACTTCCTTTTGCGAGCCAAATGTCTTTTCCCCTTCCAAAATGGAAAAGTAAAAAATCAAATAAAAGAACAAGACTCTAGAAGAAAAGGCGAAGATATTAAGTACAAACTAAGTTTACTAGAAGACCCATCAATCCTGTTCTTGTATAAGTTAAGGCTCAGTGGGAAGTTGCAAATTGTGGATGACTCCTCTCCAAAAGCAATGTATAGAGATATAACAAAGTACATACATGAAGCGGCATACGAAAGTTTGGGGAAAATTGAAAGGAAGCAGCAGAGAACCGGGACGTATTGGTGGAGTGACAAATTTGCTGAAAGGGTACGGGAGAAGAAAAACGCCTATCAAAAGTGGCTGACGACCCATGATCTAGAAGACAGAAAAACTTACACACGAATATGTAGAGAAGTAAAAAAGGAGATTATAAAAGCCAAAAATGATATATGGGACATCAAGTGTCAAGAAATCAGCAACACCATTGGAAGCTCAAGATCACGGGAGGCATGGAAAGTGTTGAAACAACTGAGAACAAATGAAGTGAGATATGGACATTTGCAGCTTATAAGCTTAGAAAACTGGGCAAAGTATTACAAAGAACTTTTGCAGGAACACCGTGCAGAATACCGCACTCTATATCAGCTGAAGGATACATCTGACAATCCGGTAGAAGATATATCAGCAACTGAAGTTGAGAAAGTGGTGAAAAGTTTCAAAAGCGGTAAAGCTCCCGGACCCGGTGGGATAAATATAGAACTAATAAAATCAGCTCCATCGGTGTTGTTTGAACAGCTTTCAGAATTATTTAATGCATGTCTCAGGGACCGTGTGATACCTGAAGTCTTTAAAGTGGGTTACATCTCCAATATATTTAAAAAAGGAGATAAAGAGGACTGCTCCAATTACCGTGGTATAACTGTCCTGAGTTCCCTTGGTAAAATATATGGTAAAATTATTAAAAACAGATTGGAAAATGAAATAAATGAAATGGAAGAACAGAGTGGTTTTCGTGCTGGTAGATCCTGCACATATAATATATTTACCATCCGACAAGTTACAGATAAGCGGCTGGCGCATAACCTTGAGACACATCTAGTCTATATTGACTTGCAAAAGGCGTACGTCAGTGTCCCCCTTTCAAAATTGTGGATGGCCATGGAAAACCACCATATTAATAGCGTATATATTAAGGCCATTAGAGAGTTATATACGGACAATATCGCTTATGTCAAATTAGGAAATAGCATATCAAAAGAAATAAAAATAAATAAAGGGCTAAGACAGGGGTGTTGTATTGCACCAACTCTCTTCAAAATATATCTAGGAGAAGCTCTAAAAAACTGGAAGATAAAATGTGAAAGGATGGGAATAAAATTGAATGACGATATGTTATATTCACTAAATTTTGCAGATGACCAAGTGATATTCGCAGAGGATGAAGACGATGCACATTATATGTTAAGGAAATTAAATGAGGAATATGGAAAATGGGGCTTGAAAATCAATTTTAAGAAGACAGAGTACATGGTGGTAGGAGGGACAGGAAAAGATTTAGTAATGGAGGATGGCTCGGTTGTTAAGTGTTGTCAGACGTATAAGTATTTAGGAACAATTTTAACAGACCAAGGGGGCAGTGAAGAGGAAATTAAACATCGCATTCGGCAAGGAAAATCTGCTATTCGGCAATTGCATTCAATAATATGGAATAAAAATATTTCTAATAAAGTGAAAATTAGAATTTATAAAGCAATTGTGGAAAGTATATCACTGTATGGTGCTGAGTTGTGGGAGATCTCAAAAAGTAATGAGAAAAAGTTAAAGGCTATGGAAATGGAGTTTTGGAGACGCAGCTGTAGTGTAACGTTAATGGAAAGAATCAGGAATGAAAATATAAAGCAGCAAATGGGTGTCATGTCGGATATAATGGACACAATAGAAGGGAGAAGGTTAAAATGGTATGGTCACCTTAGAAGAATGCCGGAGGAAAGATGGCCATTAAAAACTTGGAGGTGGCAGGTGCCAATGCACAGAAAGAGAGGTAGACCAAGACTCACGTGGTATGACGGTGTGCGACAGACAATGAGGGATCGTCACATCGAAGATGATGATTGGCAAGATAGAAGAAGATGGAAGCTTGGGTGCGAGAGACGCCGCATGGTGTAGTTCCACTCGCAGAAAAGAAGAAGAAATTTGTTCAAGGAATTTTCACCCCGAGCAGGAAACACGGCCGAGGTGACAATTCTTTAAAACATTTAATAACGTGAATCAATATCATATTATAAAATCACCGATGTATTTCTCATCTTTTTTGAAGCCGAGGTTTTTTAACATAGATGTTGTATGTTTGATGTTCTTGAATTGTTTAGTGGTTCTTGAAATGTTCGTGGTTGGTATTTTTAAATGAAAAAGGTATCATCATAACCCAATCCTACTGTAATTTTACATATTCACAATTGAATATTCTTTAGACGGAAGTGACCAAGAGTTCAAAAATAAATAAAATCGACTTTTCTTCAATAAAGAAACCTATATTATTTTGGATTATCGAATCAGATAATCAAAGTTTGCAATTTCTCACCTTACGAAGTTTTTTAGTTGTTCTGATGATTTTTTATTTGGTTTTGTCAATTAAATCTCAATTAAAAAATTAATGAACGAGAACACTTTTAAATAAAATCCCCCTACGTGAAATTCAATGGTTACTAATTCAGTTTTAAAAGCATCTATGTTCTATAATGTGATAAGTTATCACAAGGGTGTGTTCATAGGAACCATAAATTTGAATATATAAATAGGACGTCAGCAACAATCGGTGACAAGAGAAGCACAAATTCAAACAGTAAATAGGATGCAAGGGAATGGCTACATAATTGATAGCGGAAAAAATAGAAAAGAATTGGTAAATAAAACCAGTCCAAGGACACGTGAGCAATTTCCATGAATGAGAAAATAAATTAGGAAAATCATTATGAAGCAAATAATCAAAGAATAAACAAATACAGTGCTAGAGTGCCAGCAACCAATCAGAAATTAGAATAAGTGCTACGAAGGGGAATGATCTGCGCACTCGGACGAAAGAGACGTTTTTTGGGTACGATTTCGCGCAGGGAAAACAGATGAGCGTGCAAGGTAAACGGGGCAGACGGGCTTTTGACGCGATGAGGGGCGATTGCTGATGTTAGTAGTGGATATAGAAAGATAATTGCGTGTGTGGAGGAAGAAGATGCCATTGGTCAGGACTAGGTTCAATAAAATGGAACTTGGATTGGATTAGTGGACGCCGTTCAAGCAGGCAGAGGATACACGAAAGAAAAGTGACTGAACATGGGGACATATTATTATTTTTTTTTAGAAGGAAGTTCAAGTTTTGTAATAAATTAAGAATTTCTGGATAGAATTTAAGAATGATAAAGGCCATGCAGGCAAGGGGGGATTTAGTAACAAAACAGTTCCCAAAAATGAAGATAATATTATTGTTTTATTATTTCACGATCATATTTTTGTTTTAAATTACTGTACTTATCGTCTTATGTTTAAATGTACTGTGTATGTTTCGCAGCAATATAGATGTGAAGGTTAACTTGAAGTATTATTATTATTCCTGGGTAATATAAAAAAGAATTCCCAACTCCACGTGAGGTGAATTAACTTAAATAAATTTGTCATCAACGAATATCTGTATAGATGGTCTATCAGACCCAGTAATACATTTTGTCATGACGGGGTAGCTTTGGTACACCCTTTTGGGCTGTTGTTGGGTGAAAGATCAAATGAAAGTTTAGGCAGTATAAAAAGTAAAAAGGTACCAGGCACATACCCTGTTTGAATAAGACATTTGATAAGATCTATGGTTTAGGCTTGATGTTAAGAAACAACGATGTTTTGTTGCCAATAGCCCATCCCTCGTGATGGGACGAAGGAGTAGGAATCCGGTTGGCCGGAGCCTTAGTTGTTGGCGATTTTCCATGGCTGCCCGTCATACAGTATTCTTCTGAGCATCGGTTACTATGTTGTGGGTGTAAATTTTACAAACGACTAGGCCGTCGACTAGGGGTCGAATGAACATGTGGTGGTAATCTCATAAGAAAAGTTTCGCATGTGATATCTGCTCCTGATTGGTAGACAACTCTTCATGGGGATGTTCCAAAAGTCAGATCTGTTCAATTTTTATATGTTCTTTGATTTTAATGAGCAAAAAATTTAAAGAGACAATTTGCAGCCATTTTTGAATAAAAATTGAAAATGTCTTTCGAACTTCCTGTAAATTCCCCAAAACAAAATATTCATTCCAAATTCAAATGCCTCTGGCACCAGTGATATAGATTGCGGAATATTAATTTCGGAATCATTTTTTTTGTACGGATTAGGCATTACTTGCTCACAAACAGGCATACACGACCAGATCAATGGCAGAGAGACATATTGGAAAAAAATATTTTTTTAGAAACCAAGGAAGCATTAAACGTGGATTCTGATTAGAGAGATATTCCAGAAAATGTAGTTTATTTCATACAGGAACAAGAAAAATCCACTTTCAGGGTTCATCAGATACGAACAAAACATGTTTTTATGCCGAAAAAACACTTTTACCTGCAGTGTTACGTACATTTATCGTTTAGTTACCTAAATACGCTCATTAATTCCATAAAAAACGTTGATTATTTCTATGTTTATAGCATGCGTGCAATTAATACTCCACAACAACCAATCAGAATCCACAAAAGGATCAAAATCGTTTAAGACACTAAAACACAGGCGTGACCAAGGCATTTCCAATTCGCCATGAAACATTAACAAAAATGTATGTCACAGATTACGCACATCGACTACACATAAACAATGAATGAATAAAAGTAAATTGGTCAGTAAATGTTAAGTTAGCTGACTAATGGAACAACGTAAAATATTAAACACGAATAAATGTTTTACATGTAAAATATTCATTCATGTTAAGACCAAATGTTTTCCTTGTAAAACATTTGGTCTTAACAAGTTACAAATGAAAAAAACTATGGTTTTCAACAAGTACTTTCTCGCGATATTGTTAATGGGTATGTAATATTATAATATGACAATTTCTGTCTTTATACTTCAACTACCATTTGAAATAGTAATTAACGAAACGAGTGTATAAAGAGAGAGAAAATGGCATGAATGGTATATTCAAGAAAACGATTGACGATAGGAGCGACTTTTCTTATATACCATGAGTGCAAACATACCCCTTTATACATATGTTACATGTTACGTTTTTTCGTTTCCATTTACGAATAATTGAAGTTTTAAGAAATTCAAGCACATATTTTCCATATGCATTTCATTAAGTAGTGTTGCTTTTGAAAAATATCTATTCTCGTGGACCTTGCATTGTTTTTGTTTCCACGAAATATTTGCAACTGGAAGGTACTGAACATATTGCGGATAAAATCTTAGAAGCTCACATAGTCATGAAAACTTTACTTCCCACGAAAAGTAAAGAAAAGTATGAGAGAGAATACATGTATAAATATTGGGTGAAGAAAACTTGTTACTTCTGACACAATTTAACTATAGCGTACTTTTTAGAACCGGTAAACTGATGTTTACAGTTTTTACATTCGTAATCCTAAAACCAAATGTTTACAATAAAACATTTAATTTATTCACGTTAAATATTTTACGTTGTTCCATTAGGCAGCTAACTTAATGTTTCCTTTCCCAATTTAATTTTATTCATTCGTTCTTTGTATGTAGTTGTTTTGTACATAATATGAGATGCATATTTTTGTTCATGTTTCATGGCTGACTGCAAATACCTTGCCTACGTCTGTGATATAGTTTCTTAATTAAATGATTTCGCTCCTTTTCTGAATTCTGATTTGTAGATGTGGTTTTTTAATTGCACAGTGGAATTTTAATTGCACGTGTGCTATTAACATATAAATAATCAACGATTTTTTATGGAATTAACAAGCATATTTTGTTAACTAAATGAAAAAATCTTAAAGAAATCAATATATATATATATATATATATATATATATATATATATATATATATATATATATATATATTTAATTCAGATTCTTAAACGAAAAGAGCTTTCTTCCATTGAATTCAGCGTACTCAAGTTCTACATAAATGTACCAAACATGCACCTTGCTTTAGGTTAGTTGATATGATGCATGCATGCATGAAAGTCATACGTGCATGAAAGTCAGTCGTCATTATCGCCTTCTGTTTTGTCAGCCCGGCGTTACAACAATGGCTAGCAACAAGAAACCATGACCGCTAATTCCTATGGGATCCACATTCTGCAAATTAGCATTGTTGAAAACAGATACTAGCAAGGAAATGAAAATTAAAAGAAAAATAATATCATTAAATATATATTATTATATCCATCAAAATTACTCTAATTTTTACGCGCATTACCTTTCATTCCCACACAATGTTATACAAAGCGAAATCATCTATTCGTTTTCACATTGAACTCAATTAAATGCCGCAATTTGTTTTTTTAATTTGTTGCGTCGTTGTTGACGTAACGTGTCTCTTTAACCCTTGTTGGGCGTTGAGCGCTTTTTTCAGGAGTAATCCTCCGTTACTGAGTAATTACTGTACAGAAAAATTACTATTTGTGAAGTCTCGCCATGTCACAGTCAGTCAGTCAGTGCTTTTTATCCTATCGGGCAGGGGATCGACGCCGTTAGACCCCGGGGTTCCTGGCCGGTCGCCCAACCAGGAATCCGCGAGTCTTAACTTCGTTTAACCTCCGTGGCTTCATGGAGCGTAATAAACAAGTTCGGCTAGCGGCGCTGGCCGATTAAAATAGATTTTAAATAATTTCTAAAATACTGATTTCAAAACGTATTGCAAAAGCTCCGAAGAAACTAAGAAATAAATATGAAATAATATTTAAAAATGTCTAATTTACGTACCATTCATCGTCCTGGGATCACCATTCATTTTTGGTTCACGAAGCGCAGTAAATTCGGAGCGGGCGACTATGCCCGACGCCAAATTACTAAAAGAATACTCATATTTCCGAAAAATTCAAGATGATCTTATTTGAAGATCTGACTTTGGTCTCATTCAGAAACTAGACGTGCTACATAATGGCACAGTCTATCTTGTAGTATAGTTTTCTAATCTCCATGGTGTGGTCTGGCTTTAAGGTTTTGCTCCATTCTCTGGCCAGCTGCCATCTATCGTCGCCCAAAGTACATTTTTTGACAATTTCTCAACTTTTTGCATGCACTACACTACCACATTTTCCGGGACCGGTCGGGAGCTTCGAGCTTATCCCGGCTGGGGCGGTGCCCCGCTGGTGGGAGAGTCCTGGTTAGGGGGAAACCCCGCTAGCCGACAGTAGGTTGGTGCCGGAACTCGTCATTCAGCGGGGGGAGATCACGGTCATCTCCCGAGGAAAAAAACATGCACTACACTTACGGGAATAATGACCTAAGCTTTTTGACGCACCCGGAATCACTAATCAACAAACCAACAAACCAACAAACCAACTTTTTACTTTCCTAGTAGTGCAACTGAAACATTACTTCAAGAATATTAAAAAAGAGTAAAAACTCGTCCTAAATAGAAAGTTTAATTGAAAAATTCATAGTCGTTTTTAAGATAATGGCAATTAAGTTTTACTGTCAATGCGAAATTTATGCTCTTTTTCACAGGAATCTACTGGGTTTTCGAAGAACTTCATTTGAGGTCATTTGAAGCTTTTCCACTCATAAATGAAATAATGCATACAATCCGATGGAAATATCCATATTAACGACGTGGGAGGTATTTCAAGAAAATTACATATGTGTAATTTTTGAAAAAACATATGAATACACCAAAACGAACTTTACGTTTACAAACAGTGCAATTAGCACTATCTATAGGAAAAATTTTAAGAAAAAAATTGGAGACATTTTTGAAAAAATGGCGTTTGAGCGTTGTTGAAAATGCGGAATATTGTGCTCATTTTTTCAAAAAACTGGTGAGTTTTCGAGAAACATTATTTTACATTATTCAAAGCAAATTAATAATGTGAAGAAATCGCCTTTAATGTAAGTTTTACAAACATGAGAAACAAGTCAAAAAAATTTCATTTTTGAAATTTTTCAAAAAAAAGATAACACAGCAATATGGCGCTTATGTGATGACATAGGGTTCGTTTGGCACTAATCTTACCAAAAATATAAAGAAAAAATTTGTAGCTGTTTTTGAGAAAATCTTGTTTTTATTTTTTTAACTGCAAATATTTCACGCACTATTGCACAAAAACTACTAAAATTTCCAAAAACATCTACATGACGTAATTGAAAGAACTATTTATGCACAACAAATTTCATTTGAAGGAAAAATCCATGTCTTCAATTTTGTAGTTATAGGAAGACGCCGGAAAAATCAAACTTTTGTGATTTTCGTCAATTCAGAGTTAATCGTGATATTCTGACCTACTCCACCTTTATAAGTGTACGTTGCTCTTATCTTACAAGAAATTTAAAGAAAAAATTGAAGCCGTTTTTGAGAAACTTTTGAAAATGTCCGGGAGGCTTCATGTAAAGTACCCCAAACTGTAAAGAATGTTTTTCAAAATTTCAAAGCTTCAACTAGAGCCAGATAGTCAGGGAATTCTTCTATTTGGAGAAGATCGTACTGATGGTTTAGGTGCTAGTAGTGTTCACAGACGGACGGACGGTCGTTTTGCTTCCAATTGGTTTTTCAGTATCAAGGACCCACAAAACAGGGATGCTGGCTACACCACGTGTTAGAGGATTTTTTCTCTTAATTTAGCAACTGGTTTTATGCACTTTTTCTCCACCCTCCAGAGCCCAGCAATGAATTTTTTTCCGCGGAAAATCCGCGGCTTTTGGCGCAGCATTACATAACTTTCTATACTACGTATATTTCTCCGTATATACGTACGTACACGAGAAATTAAAAAATGATGAAAGATGACCGTGTAAAACAAGCTTGAGCCACTAGAGTTATCATATATAGACAATGCAAGGTCCACTAACATTAATGATTTTCCGAAACAATACATCAAATGATCTGGGCTGTCCGGGTGACGCCGCGTCGAAGCCTTCGACGCGGCGTCACCCGGACAGCCCAGATCATGACTCTGGCCGCGGAAGCCTACGATATCAATACATCAAATGTATTCCTCGAATGGCAAAGAAGTGCTTGAATTTCTCAAAAATTGAATTGTTCCTAAATGCAAACGAAAAAATATTGAACATAACATGTGAATAAAGGGGTATAATTGCACTTGTGGTAAATAAGAAACCTTGCTCCTATCGTCGCCCGTTTTCTTGAACATACTACTCATGCACCTATTTATCCACTCGTTTCGTTAATTCGTAAGACACGAGAAAGTTAAAAAAGGAAGGAGAATATGAAGATTCTTCTTATCGATTAGGCATTTGGTCTCATGGATTCACAATATATTTTCGAGATTTAGTGATATATTATAAACATTCTAAATCTTAGGATGTACGTGGTAACCAAAAGTAATAAAATATAGTCTAAAACAAAGTGCTCGTTAAGATAATATAATTCAGATCTCGTAGGCATTAACATACAACACATTCAGATATAACAAAATTAGCGTTTTTAACTACTACATAATTCGTCATGTATACAATAAAAATATCAATTTTACGTATGCACTAATTATCAGAAGTGTGATAAGTTATCATAAGAATGTGTTAATAGAAACGATAATTTCGAAAAAATAGATAAAGAGGACGACAGCAACAATGAGTGAGAGAAGAGAAGCAAAGGATCGAATAGCAAATAATAAGAATGCAAGGGAATGGCAATATAGTTGATAGCGGAGAAAATGGAGAATATATTAGCAAATAAAATCAGTGAAAGAACACGTGATCAATTTGTGTGAGTGAGACAGTAAATTAGGAAAATTATTACGAATTAATTACCAAATAATCAACAAACACAGTGCTAGAGTGATAGTGACCAATCTGAAATTAGAATATGTACGAGAAAGGGAATGGCCTGCGCAATAGGACGAAAGAGAAACGTATTTGAGTACGATCTCGCGCAGGGAAGAAAACAGATGAAGAGCGCGTAAGACAAACAAACGGAGCAGACGATCTTTTGACGCGGTGGGGGGGGGGGGGCGGATGCAAATGACTTTCTGACGTGATAGTAATCGCGTGCAGAGACGTGTTTCCGAATTAGTAATGCTTACAATACGAGTAATTCGTATGGAAATGTTATAAATGGATAGAGAATCATTATCGCGTGAGCAGGAAGCAGATGCCATTGGTCTGGACGGGATTCAGTAAAAGTGGAGCTAGGAATGACGAATGACGACTTGAAATGGACGACGTTCAAGAAGGCAGAGGCTACACGAAAGTGACTAAACCGGGGACGTATTCAATTATCTATTATAGGAAGATCAAGTTTTGTAGTAAATTAAGAAGGTCTGGATTAGAATTTAAGAATGAGAATGGCCATGCAAGCAAGGGTTGGGACTTAGAAACAAAACTGTACATAACAATAAGGAGGGTTTCATTATGTTTTTTTAATTGTTGTACTTCAACTGTCATGTTTCGATACGATATGTACGTTTTGGAGCACAATATAGATGGAAATGTTCACGTGATTGTTTGACATACTTGTATTATAATATAATAGCGATATTAGATGTATACATTGGGATGAACGTGTAGAAACGACACACTGCTCTTCTGACCTACATTGAAGTCAACCTTCGAGGAGAAACTTATAAAGTTACGGACTCAATAGGAAATGAAAATACGACTACTTTCGTATCATCGCTTTGTCAATGACAATGATGGAGTGACCACGAACCTTACATCATTAAAAGAGAAGAAAGTTAGGGTGATGGCGAGAAAGACCGGTGATGGCGACACACGTGTCTAGGCGGAGAGGGCAGTGACGTAGAAGTTGCGTAAACACGATCAATCATCGTTGGTCTCGCGAGGGTGTTCCAGGCCTTGTAGCACTCTGCCCTGCACTGCATACGCGGATGTCCTTCGGTGCCAGCGAGTGTGTACACGACCATCACATGAGGAAGAGACGGACGCTGTCAGGCCGTCTCTGGCGTAATGAGACATCTTTGACGAACACGCCTGCTCGGAGTGAAACCTCTTGTTTTGTGTTCAGAACGACGAGTAATTGAATCAACAGCCACTATTTAAGTGCAGTTGCTAGTTACAAATCTGAACGAGACGACTGACAAGAAAAAAGAAACAACAAAAATAAACATTTTTAGAAACTGGAAATTTACTCGCAATTGATATATGTAATATCCACGTTCTGCCGATATTTCATTTTGAGTCTTATGAGCCTTCAGTCTTGATCATCTTTCAACGTCACTCGATCACTACTGTCGAAAATGACAAATGAACATGTCCCTTCTGGGTCAGGGAGGGAATGTAAAGTCTCGGGGAGGGGGCAGTATGTGTACCTTCAAGTAATATTTTTACAAGATGAAATTGTGATGTTTGAGTCGATAAAGGTATGATGAGATGTGAAGCGAAAGAAATTGGAGAAGAAAGGAGAATGAACACTACAGGTGGAGGCAAAAGAAGAATATATGAGTATAGTTTTAGGTCTGTTTAATTAGGCAAAACAATACCAATTTTCCTATCAGATAAAGAATATTATCATTGCATAATAAATTAAATAGTGGCCTACTACTAATTACTATAACTAGTACTTAGTAACAATAAAAGTCTGCTACAATAGTCTACATTTATCTCACGTATGATGAAAATTGGCATTAGAAACCTTGTTTATACATCACTGCTTTTCAATGTCCAAAATTTCCCCGTACTACACCCATCATTTAATCCCAGCTAATTGTTTTTTATTATTTAGTAATTCATTTATCAAAGAGTCCCAATACAAGACTAATACCAACCGACAAAAACAACATACAAACATACAATATACACCATCACATCGCGTCATCATAAAAGTAAACTAGTGGTGCTAAAACAGCACGTACTTTCTCGCCTTTAGTAATGGTTATGTAATACTATTTATACTACAATTACTCTCCGAATTAACACATCTAAGTCGAAAGTTTTTGGAAAACTCCCTTGAAATCGTAGAACATTTGGTGCGAAAACTAAATAGTTTTAAGCAATAGTTTTTTAATTATATTATGCTTGGTCCCTTTGTTTTTTGAAAAGACCTAAAAGAAGCTAATGGAGATGAATTATTCACACTTTTCATTATTATTCTCTTGTGAAAGTTTCGGAGATGTTTTTTCCTCATCTTCCAGATTCTCTTTCCCATCGAACCAGATTTGGTTCGATACAGTACCTTGGAACTACATCAAGAACGTCAACGTGATGTCTCTGTGCACGTCTCATAAGCTGCTATGGGTCGTTTAATTTACATAATGTTCTAGCCTTAAGATGAGGGTAAAAAAATTATCCTCGAAACTGTCGCAAGAGAATAATAATGAAAAGTGCGAATAATTCATCTCCATTAGCTGCTCAAGGCCTTTTCAACAAACAAAGGGAACAAGCATAACATAATAATACAGACGAATGTAAACATTTATAATAGTTTTTTAAATCAAAATTTTAAATAAAAATATATTTCTGGCATTAAATTCATTGTATAAGGTATGCAGTGTTCAGGAACATATCCGATGAAGTTTTTAGCCTTACAATATTCTGCGTAAGCAGTGTACGAGAAAGTAAAATAATTAAAAGTTAATAAATAGCACGATCCTCCGCCGGCGGACGCGGCCGAGGCGGAAGCGGCAGCGGCTAACGCTTCAGCGCATGCGGATAGTTGCCAGCACATGGACGAGTGGCAAGTACATTTTACAACGTAGTAAGACTGATACCGTTGGCAAACAAATGTAAATTGCTCGAACAATATATTATAGTAATTATTAAACACTATAGAATTGTTAGATTCTCCAAATATGCTCGTTTTTACACGAATTACACGTTACTCCTTGTCTGAATATATTAAGCTAAATGCTCTATACATTTCCACCCCTAAGAAAATTTCCCCAAATTGTCTTTACTAATCGAAGAACAAACGTTTCGGTTCCATCTGCCTTCAGAACTCAACATGTATACGAGTTGGGTAAGGATGCCGTAATTTACGAAAACTTTCACAGAATATATTTCTCCTTATAGTACGTCACACTCAGATTTCTGTTTTTAACGTTAAATATAAAATATAAAAAATACAACAAAGCTTTCATAACGGTAACATTGGCATTCAATCATTATGAGAATTAGTTGTTGTTTTTTTTGCAACGTGGCACGTAGAATAAGTTCAGCAATAACACATATTAAGTAGAAATGGTGATAATGTGGAGTTACACATGACAGTGTGTGACTCACGTGAGTTTTTTTTTAAGTTTGTTGCGTCTACAAATTGACGCAAGGCGTCTCCAAGCCCCTTAAGGGGCGT
This sequence comes from Teleogryllus occipitalis, assembly GCA_011170035.1. Classification (NCBI taxonomy): domain Eukaryota; kingdom Metazoa; phylum Arthropoda; class Insecta; order Orthoptera; family Gryllidae; genus Teleogryllus; species Teleogryllus occipitalis. Next base: position 54,083 of record BLKR01004850.1, on the reverse strand, counting down.
TGAGCGCTTTGCGCTGGGGAGTAATCCTTCATTAACTTTATGTCATGTCACGTCATATCGCAGTCAGTTGTCAAGAGGACGCCAAATAGCATCTCCGTGGACGCGCCTCCCACCACGCGCTCCTGCGTCACTACCAAACGGCCAGAATTGGAAAGGAATAAGGATAGGGGTAGAGTTTAGGACACTTCACGGGGGTTAGACTAGCCCTTGCGAAGCAGCCAAAATCGTTTTGTTGGAACGAATTTCACAGGAGATTCGACGCGAATCGAACCCGAACCACAGTGGTGAAAGGTTAACGACTTCGCTATGTGCCACGAGCGAGCGTTTAGGTTCAGAGTCAGGCTACTCAATTTCATTGGCGAGAGAGGTGCAGTAAGCGAACAGAGTTGCGTCGCGCGTGGCTGAGCCAATAGGATTTGATTTCACAGAAAGTCTCTGAAAGAGATATTGAGAGATGTGGTTAACATGTAATTAAACAAATTACATGGATGCGTATGAAATTAAAATTTAGGAATAATGCTGTACTTTGTATAATTTACGTATTAAAATAATTGCACGGTGCAATAAATTCTCGGAAGAAGCCGACCTTGGAAAGCGGTGCGGGCCGCGGGTGAGAAATCGCTGGCAAGGGCAGGTTACAACCCGTGCAGCTGCAAAGGATGCACTTTAACCAGGAGCCCACGCGGCTGGGATATCATCCGCCAGTTATGAGCGGTTGGGCAATGGCTTCCATGAAGCAAGAGTATACATTTTTTACAATAATCGAAATTGCACTGAAGCTCGGCTACGAGAGAAGTGCACACAATAAATGAAATTTAATTACTTATGAGTTGATTGTACGAAGAGTAAAAGACGGTTAAATATTTTTAGTATGGATTTTACTCCACGTTTGGAACGTTTTTAGTCGATATGCATGTACTTATATTATTTATTTATTTATTTATTTATTTATTTATTTATTTATTTATTTATTTATTTATTTATTTATTTATTTATTTATTTATTTATTTATTTATTTATTTATTTATTTATTTATTTATTTATTTATTTATTTATTTATTTATAGACCAATCACATTCATTTATAGATCACATAGTGTTGTGTTCAATGTAGTCAAACGCTTTCGTGAAGTCTTCGAAGGCTATATACTTGTATAATTTCAAATTAAATTCTTGTACTTTTTCGAGAATTTGGTTTACAGTTTATGTATGTATATAAGGTACTTCAAAGGAATTCCTTCTTTGATTATCCTCACAAGAAGTGACATATTTTAATGCATTATTAAAAAGTCAATGAAATCTACAGTAAATCTTATTTTGGAAGTTTTCCCGAACAGCGTTCACTTTTCCGAATTCGTCCAGTACAAGCTATTTGTGCATGTTCTGTGTTTTCGCAGAAGAACGTTTACCAACTTGTTCGACAGAGCGAGATGCGTGAACCATCTGAGGCCTATACGGCGCTCTCTTAATGGAGGTCTGTCGGCTGAAAGCTGCATTCAATGCTCAACCTCAAGTCTGAACCCATAGGGTGAAATCACGATGGCGTAGGTTGTCGTGGTCTCTGGTGGAGTGTCGTAGACGACCACCCGGACCCTGAGTCTCGCGACGCTGCTCACTTTGTTAACTTGAAGATGCAGGCAGTGAGAAGACGATGCTAAGCTCTTGATTGCCGGACAACCGCTCACCCACCAGTTGGACCTATGGCGCGTCGAAGAATGGAGCGTGGAGAAGAATTGGGTGAAGGATGCTTTTCGGAGTACTCTGGATCCTACTTTAAAGTCCGTCGGGAAACTAGATACCATCAGTCAGGTTGTCCAGGTTCCAGCGTTACCCATGTCGATATCTGGCGGTAAGCAATGGGGAGACGGGATGGGGGCTCCGAGCCGCCTGGACCTTAGTTCAGGTAGCCCCCAGTTGGGCTCTCGGATTTGTCGTGGCAGTGGCCCGATACTGTAGCGTCGCCTGGTCCGACGCCGGTGCGTCGGGCCGCTTCGGGGAAACCCGCGTTAAGCCGGATGGGGGTGGACGGGTGCGGCGCCACGCCGCGCCGGTTGGAAAAGCCCTCAGGAATCCCGGCTGGAATTTCCTTCAAAGGGACGCGCGCGGATGCGAGTCTAAGAGATGTCGGTTGCAGCTCTGGAAAGGCTGGCCAGCGAGCCGTATGACGCCCGCCGCTTGTAGGGTGGGGGCGAGCCGTCGGATATTTAAGGCCGCGCTGACACGAGCCTCGCGGGATACGCTGGGTGTCGAAAGACGAGAGGTATCTCCAGTGCAATCCTTGCACGTGATCTTCAGGTCGAAGATCGGTTTGGCGACAAGCCATGTAACTGGTGTAGTTACGGGACTCTATGTCCGACAGCTTCGCACCTCGCGTAGCTTTTTGCTGTTTCCGAAGCAGTGGTTCTGGGCGAGGCCTAGGGGACGGTCGCGGGGTTTTGCGGCTAAGAGAATTGAAAGGTTGCCAAGGGGCCAGATTTTTGTATCATAATCATTGTACATTAATTGTAAAAATTCTGTAAATATATTGTATATATCAATCAGAACAGTCGTCTGTGTTTTTCACTCTAGTACGTCACAATACTCTGGACAAAGAGGATGGAACTTGTTTCCGGCGCATGTGAGTGGCGCATTGTCGAGACTCCGGTACTATATTCCCTTAACTTTGTGATATTTGTAACACTAATTTAACGCTATACCACATTATGCAAAACTGCCCTAAATTCGGTCATCAAAGATAATTACTGTCACCTTCCTTACTCCCCCCTTTGATGCGAGGTTTTTGGGCGAATGACTCGAGCAGAAGATTAGATTTGCTCGATGAGTGGCATCAGTGTTAACAATGGATGTCACCAGTTTTTTACAATTGAAATATTCCCACTGTAATTCAGGCTATGGGGTCGTCTTTCGATACCAATGAAAAGAAATAACAAGTGCTTTTGAAATATTAACAGGGAGAGTACATTATTTCTTACAATTACAAAAATTTGAAAAGAATAGCAGCAATCGTTAAATTGGATTTCATCACACACTAGCACTTAAGACACAAACACTTACAATGATTATATTCTAAGTACAATAACAATAAAAAGATACTATCTGAAAAAATTAACATACACATATACTCTTATTTACAAAAATTCACAACATAAAAAATAGTATCGAGAAATAATTCTCAAATAATTCCCGTACAGTACGTAACAACCCTAGTGTGAATGAAAACTGAACTTCGTCAACTTATTTACAATTACATTAAATTGTATAACCCAGTTTTTAAAAAAATCAATTACAACATTAATCTAACAGCTTTTTCACAGAAATCTCACAAAGATTATGTCTATGAATAAGTAACTAGAATTCATTCTTTGAAGAAAATAATAAAATATAACATCCAGTTACTACTTCCTTTGGCCTGAAAATAATTCATTACTTCCTAAAACTTCAGTAGCGTGAAATTTACAATAGCTTGAAAATGTTAAATCATCTGTTTTCAGTTACGACAGTCGTTGAATGCAACACACTTTCTATAGCAGTGATTTCAATCATGTACGCCTAAAGTAACTAGAGATCTATTCACTTTGCTGGCAAATATAGCTTCTAACTATATTTCGCCAGATACGCTAACAAGGGAAAACGGCAATGCAGTTCGCACCAGAACGTTACAACTCACGATACCACTGGTCGTTTTAAAATCTGCACGCAGTCATCGGAAGTACAGACGTCCAACCAAGGTCAGACCGCAGAGTTTCCTGGCGTAGTGTCGTTTCCGCATCGAATTCTATCCTGCGCTTTGTCGCCATGCGTAACAGGTATATTTTCGTTTCCCAGAACGAAAATTAGTTCTCTTGCTTCATCCTCAGTCAAATCCGGCGGAAATACTAGACAAACAACGAGGTAAAACCGAGCAGTACAATTTCTACAACTTGAAGACAACAAGGAAGACGGTCGAGATTAACGGAAGAGACATCGGATAAACAGAAGATCACTTTTCCTTAAAAATATCTTGATAACGTGGGTGTTATATGACCTAACGGTCATCTAACCGTCAAATAAAAAAAGGACAAAGTTCGCCAATTCGAATTAGGCGCGTTGAAGAGGCCGCAATTCGGTCTACGTGAGGAACGATTCCGGGAACGGTCAAGAACGAGTCACGGCCGGTAGGACGCGGCAGTCAGTTAGAAAAGACGAGGGAATGATGGCGAGTGATGTGGACGTGCTGAGTAACGCTGGTAAGGTGAGATGGTGAAATCGAGTAGCATCAAGGACTTGAGGTGTGTGGATATACTATTACATGCATAGGCGAACGCCCAGAATATCGGACAATAATATAAGATTGGACGTTATTGTGTTCAGAACGCCAATGGACGGAAATTATAAGGTAGAGTGAAAGCACGTGGTCTGGTGATGTTTGCGGACCATAAATTTGTACCGAGGGGAGAAAATAACGATCCCGAACCAGTGAATCGCCATGAGAAGAGAGAATTCGTATCCATATGACGTAAGTGAATGATCAAGGAGCAGAACACTGGATAACGCACGGCGGCTGCGAGGGGGAAAAGGCGTCCACGACGGCGACGAGCGACCACCCCGGACAGGCGGCTTCAAGGACATTTGCAGTGACGGCGGGTGTTCCCCACGGCGGGAGTGAAAGAACAACAGATAAGTAACGAAGTTCGTAATACATGTGAGAGGTGAACTGAACTATTGTAGTCATACACGCGTTAACTTGCGTAGATTGGGAAGAGGGGATAATGATAACTGATTATAGATGTTCAATGAGGGGCGAGTGTATTGTCATTGCTTAGTGGTGGGGCAAACGTAGTTCTGAGAATAAAACAGGAGACAGAATATTGATGTATTATTAATGTATAAGAACATGGGATCTCCCGAATTACAATGTGTATATTCCAAGTAGCATTAATCAATAGTAATGTTAATAATATTATTATTATTCGTTCATGTGATGGAGGTCTTTCTATTTATTAAAAATTCTTGTTCTTTGTGAGTTAATAAATAACTGTAACGAGTAAATTGATGCCTAATGAATCCAATTAGAGAAGTGACAAAAACAAAATCAACATCATCCTAGTAAAGGTGCTCCCCCCTAGAACGATCCCTTGTCCTTGACAATTCTTGACTACAGCATATTATGCATTCAAAATTTTAATGTGTGGTAAGTACTTTCCCAGGCATTTTTGAATCCCTAATTTGGGAACGGAGGTAAGTACGGTCACAATATTGTGATGAACCCGTCCTGCCGCATACGACAACCCACGCATGTGAGCAATGCGCGCAGCACGCGGGCCGGATACCTCACAAAAAGGGGGGAAAACACCGTCACACAGAAGTGTGTCGGTAATCAGCTGACAGGTGTGCGCGTTAAATTTATAAATGATGGGCGCCAAACGGGCACTTACCTGTCACCTGGCACCGGCATATGAGAACCTCACGGATGAGCACTCTTGAATGAGGGCATGCACTGGGTTGCTACTATTACAATAATTACAAATTTATGTCACAGCTTAAGTGTCAATCGCCTGAATGGCGAGAACACGTTTATTTTTTTTTGATACACTTTGGTCGGAAAGTCTCTTTTAAATTAAACTCTATTATTATTGTTTGTTACATTAGATGACTCTTTTTTTAATGTCTTTATAATTAATACAAAATGATAGTCGTTGAGTCTACCTCTTTCGATGATTGCACATCTGAAGTCGTCTTCAAAATAAACGCTGCCGCGAACCGCGTCGTAGCAGGGCGCAGCCAGCCGGAGGCAGCAATCCTTCGCCGATCTGCCGCCCGAAGTCAGGAGGTGGATGAAAAGGCTCCGATCGGTGGGAATCGGGGGGGGGGCGTCACACGCCGCCCCTACTCCGTACCGGTTCAGCCTTAATAACTCGGCTGCACAATCGATCCTTACGGATCGACGCCGGCCCGTTGAAATGGAATAAATTCCAGTTTTGTGCTTTCAAACGGGGCCGCCTGCACTCCGTTGGTCGACCAACTCTAACTGCTGGCTCCAACTAGCTCTCAACACAGCAGTCTCTCTCCTATGCCGTTCTCTCGCCTTCTATCTGTGTTCTGCCAAAAATCCTCCTCTCTCGAGCTTCCTGCGTCGCATCCCCACTCTCTTGTCTAATTCTGCACATCGCTCCTTCACGTGATCGGAATTTTAAATGTTATTGGTCGAAATCTCAGTTTCTCGAATATTCGACGCGAGTCGGAAGCCGATAGGGCATTTTCTAACTAACGTCATTTTCTGGGCGCCTGATTGGTGGTTTTTGTTGTGCGTGTGTCTTAGCCAGTACACCAGAAATGAACAAAGCAGTCCTTTCTGCTGTCTCCGTGATGATTATATAAGTCCTATGGGAGTACTTAAACAGTAACCGGGATCTCTATAATTCGCTCGTTCCGGTGTCTATTGTAACCGTGGGCGGGCAGCCGCCCGCTCTTTGCCTGAAGGGCTGTTCCCGGGAGACAATCCCACCCTAGTCGTAAATCTTTGGTTAGAACGACAGGCACATGTTCGCGCGTCTTGCGCTGAGCCGTGTCAAATCAGGGACTGTCCTAATTGGCGTGTCCGAGGGGTGAGTTTGGGTCCGGCGACCAGCAATGGCCTCATTGCAATATATATTTCACAAAGATATTTCATTAACTCTTGTTATTGGTATTGCATTTCAATGAAGCAACATCTCTGAACAACGCAACTTATTTCATGACAAAATTTCCAGTTTTTTTTCACTAAGTAATACCATTGTCCTTCTTCTTCACTTCACGAATTAGGGAGATTCTCTGTTATGGCTTCATAACACCATCTTTTGTGGACGGACAATGTCCCTTCTTCCCCGTGGTCTGTACAGGAAGACACGTCGGGGAATCCTTTCGTGGGACATTTTTCCTAAGTTTAACCGTGCTAACTTGCTAAGTGCTACCCACCGTGATGTGAATTCATTTATTTTTTCATTGATAGAAAATATGTTAAGTTCCTGTCTTATATCTTGTTTTTTTTTAGTTTATCCATTAGGGTACAGCGTTTTACTCTCCTGAGGACTTTCATTTCCGTGGCTTGTATCTTCATTTTATCTTGTTTTCTTATTGTCCATGATTCACACCCGTAAAGCAGTTGTGGTACTGCCATGACTTTGTAAAATTTTAGCAGTGTCTCTTTTCTAGTCTTATTGCGAAGGTATTTGTTTATTGTTCCGCAAGTATGTTGGAAACGTTGTAATTTTGTTTTCATATCTTCACTGTAATCGTATGTGATATCACAGCCCAAATAATTAAAATGTTTTACTTGTTCTATTACTTTATCTTCTATTAATATTATTTTGGTTCTGATAGGATATTTACCTCTGAATATAATCACTATAGTTATAGAGAGATATTGAGAGACAATATGGTTAGCATATTCTATTAAGGTGGTACATGGACTTTTGCAGACTTATTTCATTCTCTTCTATAATTATATGATCATCAGCATACAGAAGTAATTGTAGATGTGTCTTTAGATTTATCCAAATATTTTGTTTACTTAAACTTTTCCATTTTCTTAGAATGTTGCCAATATAAACATTAAACAAAGTGGGGGACAAGCTACACCCTTATCTTACACCTGTATTTACTTCTAACTCTTCTAACAGTCTGTTCCCAACGAAATTAATACTTGTTTTGTGATACAGGGATTTAATAACGTTTATCAAGTGGAAAGGATAGTCCTTTTTTGAAGAATCTGCTAGCGAAGTTTATGATTAACTCTATCACATTCTCATAATGTATGTGGGTCTCTAAATTGAATTCTTGTCTCTTTTCTATTATTTGGTTAACGGTAAACACATTATCTTTGCATGATCTTCCTTGCCTGAAACCATTTTATTCTTCCAATAACAGATAATCTGAGATTGTTGTGAACAGTTTATTTATTATTTTTGTGTAAACTTTATAAGCGTTGATCAACAAGCTTATTCCTCTGTAATTCTGTGGTTGGCTTCTATTTCCTTTCTTAAAAAGAGATATGATTTTTGCTTTCTTCCATGCATCAGGTGTTTGGCATTTTCTCCAACAATTATTAAATAGTTCAAGAAATCAGTTCTTCAGTTCTTCACCTCCATATTTTAGAAGTCCTGCATTGATACCATCTACCCCAGGAGCTTTTCTATTTTTCATGCTTGACTGTGCATATTCCATTTCATGTTTGCTGAAAGGGTCTATCTGAGGGTTGTATTGTGACTTATCTTCACCGATTACAGTTGTGTCATATAGGAGATATTTATAATATTTTATCCAGTCATCTTTCTTTATTACATTTAGTTCTGCGTTGTACTTTTCCTCTGATTTTAAATGTTTCATGTCAGAAACGTAAGCCAGATTCTTCCTACCATGAACATCGTTTTCAATTGTGCAGATGAAATGGTCCCACGATTCTTGGTGAGCTTTTCTTACTAATTGCTTTGCGTAGTTCCTTTTTGGTATGTAGTTTTTTCCATCTCTTGTGTTGTTTTGTGAAGTAGTTCTTGATAGGCATTTTTCTTTTCATTTATGGCTGCAGCAATTTCTTCGTTCCAGTTTTTTAGGCCTTTTCTTTTTCTGTGTTTATCTCTTATTCCAATAGCTTCACATGCTGCTATGTTTACAATATTTTCAATATTGCTCCACTCTGCGTTAATGTCATCTTCTAAAGGTCTATGTCTGTTTATATGCTTCAGACGTGTTTAATAGAGATTTTTTACGCTTTCTTCTTTTAAGAGATGGATATATATTTGTAAATATCTCTGCTCGTAGATTCCTCGTTTTTATGTTGTTTTGTCATTTTCTTCCATCGGGCTATAATTGAGATCTTTGAAACTACTAAATAGTGATCGGATGATATATCACTACCTCTGTAAACATGAATATTTCTAAATTGAGGTGCTAATTTTCTGTTCGCTATAACATAATCTATCAGCGATCTTGTGGTGCCATTGCTCCAAGTAAATTTATTTGTATCCTTTTTTCCTGAAGAAGATATTCATTATTCTGAAATCATTAATAGCAGCAAATTCCCTAAATTCTTGCCCATTTCTATTGATAGTTTCTTCTCCAAAGCAGCCAATAACATTTGGAATTACCTGTTTTCCTATTCGGGCGTTTATGTCTCCTGCGTTTATTATGTAATCAGTTTTGTTACATTTATCAAATCTCATTTGAAGAGTTTCATAAAATGTGTCAGTCCTGTTCTGCCTTCTTCGGGTGCGTACACTGCTAGTACAGTTAGATGCCCTCTTGGAATTTGGAATCATGTTTCAAGTATCCTGTCACTGTAATACGTAGAGTGTAAGAGTTTCTTTTTCCATTTCGAGTCCATTAATAAAGCAACCCCTCTGCACGCTCTTTTATTGGTGTCTACTCCACTGTATATTAATGTGTAATCATAGAGATCTTTTGCCACTCTACCCTTTTTGGTTTCAAAAATAACTGCAATATTTACATTCCTTGCTTTTAGCTCTCTCTCCAATTCTGCCTCTTTATTATTTAGCCCTCTCACATTCCATATACCTAAAATTAGTGTATCCATTATTCCCAATCGTTTTTCCTTATGCTTGCTAGAGATGTTATAGTGGCCGTCATGTTGTTTCACTTGAAACTTTCGAGTAAGAATTTTCCCGGTAAGGTTACCAGCCTTTCGCGGGATTGTGATCTGACAGGGCTGCTGTCTTATGGCTTGATCACAAACCACCATACATACTAACCCACATGGGGGCTGCTCCTTCTGCCCTTTTCTGGCCATTAGAGACTTTGTCCTTGTTACCCCGAACATGGGTTACAGCTGTTTGTGCGGAGGTCTTCTTCGCCGGGACTGCCGTTGAGGTCCTCTTCTGGAGAACTTCATTTGATCCCTTTCCTTCCACCTGCCCCCGGCAAGGGGGTCTAATTGTTAATGTACATAAGTGTTTATGCATGTAAATGATGCTAAGTAGTCGACAATAGCCTATGTACTTGATGCGACTATAAATAAATATAAATAAAATAAAAATGTTCAACCATTAACAAGTTTTTGCGGAACGCATCCATTACATTAGAAAATTTTGTTATATAATATTGTTCCAGTTTATTTCACTCTAAATATGTCAAGCATGCCTCGCATCTCCATTTGTTCTGAAAACTTTGACTGAGGACAAAAGTGCCGTTTCAATGTGAGGCATGGGCAAAAGTGTCGTTTTCCCTTGTAATTTGCTAGCGTGCACGAGCAAATGATGCACGAGCAAATGATGCACGAGCAAATGATGCACGAGCAAATGATGCACGAGCAAATGATGTACGAGCAAATGATGCACGAGCACATGATGCACGAGCAAATGATGCACGAGCAGATGATGGACGAGCACATGATGCACAAGCACATGATGCACGAGCAAATGATGCACGAGCACATGATGCACGAGCACATGATGCACGAGCAAATGATGCACGAGCACATGATGCACGAGCAAATGATGCACGAGCAAATGATGCACGAGCAAATGATGCACGAGCAAATGATGCTCGAGCAAATGATGCACGATCAAATGATGCACGATCAAATGATGCACGAGCAAATGAGCGCCGGCGGGTGACGCCTTCGCTGCGCGCCGTTTGGCAGCCCTGCCGCTGCCCCCTGGGCGCGTCCTCATGAAAGTGATATCGCCTCGCGAGTGATCACAAGGCTTGCGCTCCCAGAGGAAATCTCTTGCCACCCTCCACTGAAACCTCTGGTTCAAAGCAGACACGCCGTATCCGCAAAGGGGAGATAACTTGGAATGTTTGAAACTGGAAGAGAAAGGAATAGGAATTGTTTCAACGTTGAAATAGGAGAGACGAAATGGATAGAAAACTTGGAGCTACCTTCATTAAAATAGAAACTCATATTTGTAAAATTTCAAAAGACCACGTTAGGAAATTTATGAAGTTTAATATACAAATGTTACAGGCATTGAGACATTTCAGGAAAATGTCAAAAAGATCATAAAAGGTGAGAGAACGACAACGGGAAAACATTTATGATGAATCTGTAACTGCAGTATAAAAAATAAATCTTTCTCTAAATTATGTTAATACTACAATAAACAAAATGTATGCCACCGAGTTAATTTAAATGTGCTCTAAAACTCGTCTCCTATACCTGAAGTCAAAAGTTTGCGATTTAAAAAAAATATTTATATGCAAATGCTAATGAATTTATCTCACCTGAGATCAGTTAGAATAGCAACAAGTAAAGTTAAACAACGTTTCCTCACGACTGGGTGAAAAAGTGGATTTTATTGTTAGCAAGTGAGGGACAGTGAAGCATTAGCTCAGTGAAGTTATCCGGAAAAAAATATGAGATTTTAACCAAAAAATGTGGGATATCAACCAAACTTGGCATATCGTTTGCCGATCGTTCGCCCACCAAAATGTTTGTATGCCGATCCACACAAAAATGTTACATGCAAAAAAGTTTTCCGGAGTAATTATTGAGAAAATGGCAATTGAGCGTTTCTGAAAAATATGCAATTTTGATCTCGTTTCTACAGAAAACTGTTTAGTTTTTGAGAAACTTTATTTGACATAATTCAAATCGCATGTACTCATCAATATAATAATGTGAAGAAAAATGCCTTTGATGTAAATATTACCGACGTGAAAGACATGTCAAAAACATTACATGTTTGTAACTTTTGAAAAAATCAAAGAATAGATCAATATAACGTTTATGTCATCGTGTAGGGTACATTTGGCACTACCTCTACCAAAAATTATAAGAAAAAAATTGGATCCGTTTGGAAAGAAAATCAATTTTTTGTTATTTTTTAAATTTACACTTTTCCACGATAACAACTAAACTTTTCAAAATAATCTTTGTGACGTTTTATGAAAGAACTATATATGGGCAACAAATTTCATATGAACGACAAATCTGTTTGTTTAATTTTCTAGTTGTAGCAAGACGCCGAAAAATATCATAATTCTGCAATTTTCGAAAATTCAGAGTTAACCGTGAAAATCGGAACAATTATACCTCCATAAGTGTATTTTATTCTATTTTTACAAGAAATTTAAAGAAAACTATTGGAACCGGTTTTCAGAAAATTTTGAAAATATTCGGGGAGGGCTTCCTGTAATGTACCCCCAAATTTTAAAGAATGTTTTTCAAAAATTGAAAGCTCCAACTAACCCTTCAGTGGTCACGCTCAGAATTGGAACGCGAGTCATCGCGTGGATTACTATTGTAATACATTTTATTAATAAATCCCAAAGGAAGGTTCTAAATTTTACTTAAAAATATTAAAGAAACGTAGCACTTGGTCCTATATTGTAGCGGCACAGACCACCACGAGGTATTTCGGCAATAATCCCTTTCAGCCACAGGAAGTCAAACAAAGGGACGGAAATGCCCAACGACTTGTCATACCCACGCCAAGGAAAAACTCGTGACGTCATGGGAAGGACGCGCCTCGTCTGTGAAAGGGCGCGAAGGCCTACGTCACAGGGCGGTAAATAGACTAGGCAGATGGCGCTACTGACGGTTCTACGCCAAGATGAGACAAGTCACGTGACGCACAATCCGATGCGTGATTGGCGGTGAGCCACCGCGTCATCATGACGGGAGAGGGAATGGCGCGTACCATAAAAAGGGAGATACGAGCTTACTGAGCCTTCTTATTTGAAAATTCTTCGGTGAGAGATCTTCTGATCTTCCTAAGTGCGTCGGAACTTTATCGCTCCTGGATTCGGCTCCTCTTGAGTATCGCGCCGCCGTATGGCTGCCGAGTGCCGAGATCAGTGTCTCGCGCCGAGGCGTTAGCCGCCGAACGTGAACTGGTACAAGCGTGGACGTTACCGCGTGTACGCACGCAAGCGTGTCCGTCCCACATGTGCGGGCACCACCCGAAGGAACGGAAGACGGAAGGCGCCTTCCCTGAGGCATCGCTCTCACCACGCCGCCACTTCAGCGAGTTGCGAGGGAGACCCGGCGTCGACTGGAGCTGACTGAGCCTCGCTGCAACCGGAAATCAACGCCTACCAGCGCCGAGCACGGAGCATTCGGGTGAGATCGCCAAATGGGGCAACCGCCCACGAACATTTAAATCGAAAGGTGGAGAGAAAGACGGTTAAGAGAGAGAGGAATAGATAGAGCGCAGTAGGCGACAATTGTAATTTAGTACTGTTATGATGTATGGGGAATAATTATCTTGGGTGGGTATTAGTATCAGTAAAGCAATATTTTTATACAATCAGCTCGTTCAATGATAGAAAACCAGAATCCAGTCATGCATGTCTCCCGAATCCTCTGCCAGATTCTATAAGTGGCTACGCAGGTGAGTTCTCACTATCACTGGCAGCCGGGCAAGCAGCCAGCCCACGTTGGACGGGGCAGAAGCTCACAATATAAAAAGTTTCCTTTTAAAATTTGGAGCCATTTTTAAGAAAATGACATATTAGTGTTACTGCAAGTGAGAAATTTGAAGCTCTTTTTAAAAGGAATCTGTTGATTTTTCGAAAAAATTCATTTGAAGTCAACAAGCTTCCACTCATAAACTAAATAATGTATACAAATCCATTGAAATGTGTATACGTTAATAAACGTTAATACACACTCACGCCGTTAATACACGGCGTGAGAGATATTGAAAAAATATACAATTATGTAAATTTCTAAAATACGAAGGAATATACCAAAATGAACTTAACGTTATATTAAACAGTGCCATTGCCACTATCCGTTGAAAACGATTGAAGAAAAATTCTGAGCCATGTTTGAGAAATGGCGTTGGAGCATTTTTGAAATTGCGGAATTTTTAACTCATTTTCACAGAAAACTGTAGAGTTTTTGAGAAATTTAATTTGACATTAAAACCACATGTACTTATAAATACAATAACGTAAAGAAATCGCCACTAATGTAAATATTGCCGACAGGGGAGACAAGTCAAAAAAATTAAATTTTTGTAAATTTTGAAAAAGAAAGGAATAGAACTATATGGCGTATATATTATTGTATATGGTGCATTTGGCACTATCTCTACCAGATATTTAAAGAAAAAAATTGGAAACCTTAATGAGAAAATCGTGTTTTATTTAAGTTTTAAAAATTAGAAATATTGCACGCGCTACTGCATGAAGACTACTAACATTTTTTTTTAAATGTATATGACCTTAATGACAGAACTACTTACGGACAAAAAAATTCACATTGTAGGAAAAATCTCAATGTTCAATATTATAGTTGTAGGAACACGCCGAAGATATTTCAAACTTTTGCGGTTTTCGAAATTTCAGAGTTAACAGTGAAAATCGGACCTATCCCAACTTTATAATGCATTTTACTCTATTTTTACAAGACATTTTGAAAAAAAATTGGAGGAGTTCTTGAGAAAATGTTGTAAATGTCCGGTGATCTCCATGTAATGTTGCCCTAAATTATAAAGAATGTTTTTCAAAATTTCAAAGCTTCAACTACAGTCAGTTGGACAGGGATTTCTTCGGTTTGGAAAATATCGTATGGACGCTTTAGGCGCTAGTAGTGTTCACAAACAGACGGATGGACACACGGACGGATTTTTTGGGGGAAAAAACGCTCTTTCGGTCTCACGGGACTTCAAAACGTGTATTTCCATTGAAATATCGAAATCGATTTTCCGCTGCATTATGTAACTTTCTCTATCCTACGAATGTTTCTCTGGATATTTAAAAGTTCGTATATTACTCCGTACCGGAAATTTAAGAGAACCTTTGTATCCGTTTTTGAGAAAATCTTGTTTTTGTAATTTTTTAAAATTCGAAATACTGCACGCACTATTGCACAAAAGCTACAAAAAGTTTTAAAAAATGTACATTATCTTTATGAAAGAACTATTTATGGACAACTGTGACGTCGTCGTGGTGTGAAGAATAACACAGACACGGAGTTCTTTGTACAAGTTTTATTTAATATTACTGCATATTACAATACGTACATCCTCCTCCAGAAACTACCGCTGCACTCCACAGCACTACCGTTCCTGAGACAAGCCGCCTCAGCCTGACCCAGCGTGTCCCAGCGTGCTAACCTGTAGCACCGCTCCTGGCATCTGCTGTAGCCACCCTCGCAACCTGCGACTACCCCTCACGGATCAGCATATGCCTCCGCACCGCGATTCGGCCCAAACTCGAATGCGAATCGCCAACACTCCACCGGCATCTACAGCGAGGAGTCACGTGACAGACCTCCCACGCTGAAGACCCGCGGACCGCGTCACCTCATTACAGAGTTTTGGGCCGGGCGCACAATGGGCCCGCCGACCAGCTGCAGACGATCTGTCCCCACACATTATTCTGCGCTAGCTGACCGCCGGATGTCCCCCCCCCCGCTGGCTTGCACCCTCGAAGCGACCGCTCCGGTTGCACCGCCAGCCCGACATCTGGACCACCCCCTCCCACGCCCCGGCCCACGCCTTGTGCTGTCCGACGACTAGTGAATGCTATGACGTTACACAACAAATCTCATTTGAAGGAGAAATCTCTGCCTTTAATTTTTTAGTTGTTGAAAGACACGGAAAATAATTCAAATTTGGGCAATTTTCAAAATTTCAAAATTAACCGTGAAAATTGTAACTATGACACCAATTAAATGTATTTTACTCTATTCTTATCAGAAATTTAAGGAAAAAGTTTTGAGCCGTTTTTGAGAAAATTTTGAAAATATTCATGGGGCTTTAAGTAAAGTACTCCCAAATTTAATAGAATATTTTTCAAAATTTCAAAGCTTCATCTAGAACAAGATAGACAGGGGGTTTCATCAATTTGGAAAAGATCGTACGTGTGGTTTAGGCGGTAATAATGTTCACAGAAGGGCAGACGGACAGACAGGACAGATGGACAGACAGATAGACAGACGGACGGACGGGCGGACGGGCGGACGGACGTTTTGAAAAAATAACACTTTTTCGGAATCAGGGGATCCGAGAACGAGTATTTCCGTTGAATTCTCCAAATCGATTTTCCGCATCATTACATAACTTTACACTACGTGTAATACTCCCCTATATACGTATGTGTACGAGAATGTAACTAGAGGTGCTACAGAATGGAAGCTCTGCGATTTTGGATAACATTTATTAATTGTGGGGGTACTTTACATGGTGCAATTGTGACATTTTCAATCTTTTTTAAATGGGCAGAATTTTTTCTTTCAATTTCTTGTAAGAATAGAGTTACATGCACTTATAAAGGTAACATAGCTCTGATTTTTACTGTTCACTGTAAATTTTCAAAAATTACAAAAGTTTGGATTTTTTCGGCTTCTTTCTATAACTACGAATAGAATTAAAAATATTCTTGGCCTTTTTTAATACGTGGCATCTGACAGTATTGTCTTCAAGATGGAATAAGGCACGACTTTTTGCGTCTTTCTTAGTCCGTCCGCAAGATGTTATATGATCGCGACCGTATCAAGCAGTGCTACAGATCAAACGACTTTAGTGGCAGGACCGAGAAAGAATATTCACTGAAGGCTAACAATCTATATTTCATATTTATTTCAAACATATTTTAAATAACTTCTAAAAGATTAATTTGTAAAGTATAACAAAAGCTCCAATGTAAGAAAGGAAAAAAAAAATAATATACACATTCTAACATACATCAGACTGTCTCAAAACATATATAAAATTACGATCACAAAGCGCATGATTTTCGGAGCGATACACTAGATTTGGAGCCCAATTACTAAAAAATACTCAAATTTTTGAAAAATTCAACACGATATTATTTCATTATCTCATTGTGATGAAGACATTTTATGAAGACAAAAAGTGTATCTTCATAATTTTAGTTGTAGGAAGACCCCGAAAAAATGTTGGACTTTTTCAATTTTCGAAAACTCAGGGTTTTCAACGAACAGGAGATCTGCTACGTTCTCTTAAACCTTCTTTTCTCTATCCTATAACAAAGTTTTATCAAAAAAAAGAATGTCTTTTTATTTTTATTTTTTTGAAAAAGTCCCAGCGGCTTAAAGTACCCCCAAAATTAAAGTATCAGTTTCAAATTCAAGGGGCCGTGACATCAGCCTGATCAACAGGGGAATATCAATTTTGGAGAAAATCGGCAGAACGCTAGCTTTAGCCTCTAGCGTTGCTCACAGATCGAGACAGACTCGACAGACGTTTTGGCGTCAATCGATTTTTCACTATCAAGTACTCACAAAACATGGATTCTGGTTACACCATGTGTTAGAGAATTTTTAAAAAATTAGCAACAAATTTAGCACTTTTTCGTTACCAGAGCTCTGTAATAAAAGGTTTTCTGCCAAAAATTTGCCATTTTCTGCCCAGTTCTCTACCGAGCTAGTGGTCTTATAACGTTTTACACAAACTAAAAACATTTCTGTGACATCGAGCTCAAAATTCCGCATTTTCAGAAACGCTTAAACGCCATTTTCTAAAAAACGGCTACAAATTTTTCTTTAAACTTTTCATACGAAAAGTGCTAATTACTTGGTTTAAGATTATATCAAAGTCATTTTTGTATATTCTTTTGTTTTTGTTTTCATTTTTGAATATCTCTCACGCCGTTAATATGCACATTTTCAGCCCTTTGTACACATTATTACATTTGTAAGTAAAAGTGCTCCAAACAACATCTAATAAAGGTCTCTGACAATTCAATAGATTTCTGTAAAAAGCTTAAAATTGGTATTTTCAGTAACACTTAAACGCCATTTTTGTAAAAACCGCTCCAAATGTTTCAACGATCGTTTAACGGAGTACTCTATACGTCGTATATTAAGTTAAGTTATGGAAAACTGTGGAAAATCGATTTCCAGATTTGAAGGTAATTCACGTTTTGGGGTTCCCTGATACCGAAAAAGTGTTGTTTTTTTTCAAAACGTCTCTCCGACTGCTGTCATCTGTTTGTCCGCCAAGCTCTTAAAAGTACATTTTTCTCGTGCTTTCTCTAGTGTCTGTAATAGGATTTCTGCATTCTAGATCCTCTTGTACAAATTAATATGGAACGAAACCAAACGCTTGCACGAACGTTGTAAGGGAAACAATAAGTGGAGCGTTGTTTTAATTATCTAAAAGCCTTCCGCAAAGCTCGGCAGGGCTTCACAACAGCCCCTATTAAGTAGATAAGACAGGCATGTTTACCCCGTCAACACCTCGGCCGCTGACGAACCGTTCAACGTGTTATGGCTGCTCTCGTCACGTACCCGGCTGTCTAGTCTTATTTTAAATGATCATGCGCAATAATTCTTTGTACTTTAATAAGTTTCTATAATTGTTTCTAGTCGTACATTTCTCTACCTTAATTGATAAGTTAAAACATATTCGTATTGTACATTCGTTTGGGAAAAATTCTCCATCTTCTCCTCAATTCGATGCTCATCTGTTTCTAATGTCATTTTGTTGTAGAGGGGTTCGCTTCTGCACAGCAGTTTATTGGTGATTTATATGCATCTATATGAGGTGTCGGCGAAGCCATTTCTTACGGACTAGAGTCCGCAACCAATCATTATGTTTCTATGTCTATACTAATATAATGATGTTTATTTATTTTATGAGTACAGTTATGTGGGTAGGGGCCGCTAACCTAGATATTAAACTTAATCTTATACTAACCTTACAAAATACTACTATTTGCATTTTACGCTACTTGTTTATAATATTTACCCACTATTGCACTTATAATCTAAACTTACTTGTATATACTAACATTTACATACTTACAAACTAAAGTTACATTTTACTGTACTTATTTTCAATATTTATACGCACTTGTACTTACAATTTAAACTTACAACCATTGAGGTTTTTCTCGGACACGCACACACTCACGCGATGACTGTTTGTCGGGGTACGCGGGTTGTGTTGGTTGTTCTCTCTGGAGTGAGAAAATGGAGTACGGAGGTATTCTCAAATGTCATTGTTGGTGATGGAATTTATTTCGGGAGGCTGAATATTCACGCTTTCGAGCGGTTCTACCAAAAGATGTTGGTAAAAATTCAAATCTCATTGTTTTTCAGTCGGATACATTACTTGGTACTTTTCTGCGTGTAAAATAGCGTCGGAAAAGTAAAGTTCATCATGTTCAAAGTCAGGAATGTACACATCATCTTGCCTAATATTCACAGGAAATGAAATAAAATTTGGATCTTCTATAATTTGGTAGGTTTTTTTGTTTGTAAGGAGAGTGAAGATGGAAGGGTATGTCTCTGTTTCCTAAAGTGATGATATTTCTATTACAATCAATTTTGGCACCTAATTTTACAAAATCTTCAGTACCGATTAATGCATCAAAGCAATTATGCCATTGCATTAATTCTAAAATTCACAGGAAAATAAATGTTATACCCTGAAAAGATGAGATACTGAACATTTTCATTTTTTAAAGTTTTGGCGTGAACAGATTGAATGCAAAATTATTTTTTTTAATAAAATCGGAAAAAAGTGAATAAGCTACCGAAGGATTCATTACAGAATTGCAAACACCACTGTCAATCAAGATTTTAAGTCCATGGAATCTTAACATTAAGTCCTGAAATTATATGCATATAAAGTGATGAAGGGTAATTGAAGAGCATTGCAAATATTATTGAAGTCTTCGACCGTGATGAGGGGTCCATTGGAAAATCCAGACAGGTTTCTTCCTCTTTTACATTAGATTGGTCAGTTGAGAAAAAAGATAGTTGAAAATAGGAACTGTACTCATCAGATTGATCGAATTGTTTTGTTTCTGAAGGAAATTCAAATGAAATATTTTAATCCATTTCTAAGTGGAAATTTAAATTATTTCTTCTTGTTGAAACGCCTGACATGAGGCGAGGGGTGTTAGATTTTGGAAAGCAAAACGTGTTCCTATGTTACCTGGTTTGGGATAAGGGCGATTTGATACAGCTGGTGGTGATCTTGGAGGAAGCATATTTTGATGCATCGGAGGCTGAGAGATGTATGGGGTTGTATTAGGTCGAAACAAGTTGGATTGATTATTGGATGAGCTCTGTGGATTGTGCATCTGTGATCTATTAGCATGCGAAGAGTTGGAAAATGCAAACGTGTTAAGTAGAGAACCTCTGAAATCGTAAACAGATGGTTTATGATTACCAGGCTTGTTTACATGTTGATGAGACTGCTTATGAACTCCACTTAACTGATCCATGTAGTTTTTATAATCTCTATTATTGTCGTAGGATCGACAAATCCTAAGTGCGTGACTATGATCTGTGATTTGAGCATAACGTAAATATAAACGGTATGGATCTAAAATACCTGACTTGAATGTATTTAAACTTAATTCATCGATTTCTCTTCATTTTAATTCTAAAATATGATATTGATAATTAATTTTGCAAAGGCTTCTGTAGCGAAGGACTAGCGAATCTAATCGTTCGTAGTAACTTGAATATGATTCATTATGTCTCTGAAAACAATTAGAAATTTCTTTAAGCAATATCTGTTCGTCTTTAATATCGCCATATTATCTTACAAGTTTCTCTTTAAATGTATCATAATTAATGTTAGCATCAACATTCAAAATACTGCGAGCTTCTCCTTTCAATTTTGATTTAACTACATTAAATAAAAACCATTAATAAAATCAGCACAAGGCACTGCTAAGGCTCTTTTGAAATTATTAAAAAAAATTGGATCCAGCAATGAAATAATAATAAGCTGCATGAAGGAGTGCCATCAAATTCGTGCAATAATTGAACATAAGCATATTCGAATTTTGATAGCAATGCGTTATTAACCATTTTAAAATTATATCGACAACACCAACAACCACAAAAACAAAATCTATGTCAAACAAATATCAAATAGACAGGCAGTAGACACATCGGCAGGCAGGCAGAAGGCTTCTTAATGTGTGAAGAAGTGACCGCTTGCTCCTGACAGCATGGAGTCAATCTGGCAAAGGCAGACAGCTTGCCTATCCCGGCTTCGAGCCCCCAGTTGAGTTGGTTGTTCTCTCTCTGGGTTGAGAGAACGGTGTGCGGTCCAAGGTCGCACTGCTTTGCTGCAACTGGTTCGGGGAAGGAAAACAGTCAAACACCAACTCCCGTTGACAGCCGTTTTATTCCAATATGACTACAGAAAGATCTGGTTACAGTTTACAACTAATTGTGCCCCCCTCTCGTAGGGCGCCTCCGTTTCCTATACCCGCTGCTTGGCGTGTGACTAACAGCCACGTACCGCCGGCAGGCGCCAGGCAGTCGCCTGATGGAGGATCTGTACTTACGCGTTCGTTCTCACTTTTGAGAGAACTTCCTGCGTGACTTCCTACGTGTACACATGTGCACACGTGACCAAGTGTCCACGTGTTTGAGTGGATTGGCAAGACATCTTAGCCGCAATTTCCTGAGTGCTGTTTCTTCACGCATTTATTACAACTTTAGAATTTATTATTGTTTTCCGACTGTTCAGGATGCGGTACTTCGGTTGATATCGTCACAGAAGCGTGAGGCACAGGTGAGGGATGTAACTCGCGCACGGTCACAGGCACTCTGAGCGGCGTCTCGGCGGGGCTGTCCCGACAATCTGTGACTGCACGGCTGCGAAGCGGGGGCAACCGGCCGGCGTATGACAGGCCTGGTGGGGGCGCAGGGCCGGTACTCATTTGGTAGCAAATCTTCTCCGGAAATGTAGTAGCACGCGGCGCTACCCGATATTGCCTCGGCGACAATGCGTTTACACAGTTGTTTTAGTTTGTCGCCGCATGAGAATTTCTTTAGGGCTCGAACCACTCGCTAAAGGCCCCTACCACAACAGGCAGATGTTATATCACCCGATAGTGCTGACCAAGGAGTTCTGTTGTATATGAGATAATCTTTGATTCTTCTCACAGACCGAGGCGAGTTTTCCTGCGCAAGCCATCGCAAGCGCTGCATCAACGACGACCACCAGGTCAGCCTCTTCCTTGCTGTACTATCTAGTTCTCGCACAGCACACTCCATCCAGCACCCACGGCTGCGTCGCGAACATGTAGTGTGCGATTACGACACCATGCCCATGAATGAGGCTGGCATATCGCGACTATGATTGATTGATTGATTGATTGATTGATTTTTTCGTGTTTCCAGGCGCGTCAACGGCTTTGGTCATTGTTCCCGTAAGTGTAGTGCATATTTTTTTCATTGGGAGTTGGCGGTGATCTTCCCCCGCTGAATGGTGAGATCCGGCGCCGACCTATCGTCGGCTAGTGGGGTTTCCCCCTAACCAGGACACTCCCGCCAGCGGGACACCGCCCCAGCTGGGATAAGCTCTAAGCTCCCGGCCGGTCTCCCAAAATATGTGGCGGTGTAGTGCATGTTAGTGTAAGTGTGTGTATAAGGGGAGAGGATAGGACAAGGAAGGGTAAGAAAAGATCGCGCGCGGTCCGTGGCCCATTTGTTAGGATACTACTCAGACATCCGCCTAGTGTTGATCGTAGAAACCACGGAAAATTACCGATCAGAGCGGCCGGCCGCTAGAATTCTCCTCCAGACAGCGACTGAATTTGACCTAGTGTCGAAAATCCTGCCGCCGTGAGGACTCGAACCTATCAGAGGCACCCGGTCAGAGGCGCTGCAGTGACATCAATTGATGCACTGAGCTACCGCTCCCGGTTCGTACGCTATGGAGGATCCATAGCGGGGGAACAAGTGCGTTGAGTTAAAGCGCGATAATCTCTGAGTCTACTGGACCAATATCGATGAAACGTTTGTGCTAGCTTTCTTGGAAGGTCTACTATACTACTTCCTTTAAAGGAGTACTATATACTATGATCAATAGCCATAAATTGCAATATATTTACAAAATAAATACTTGTGTGCCCTTTTTCGCCTAGCATTACCACCCAAATTTAAGAGTTCATCAATGTGTAATCGTTCATCCGCGCGCCGCCAAAGGATGACGACTGAGTTCTGCGACTGAGTTCATCGATGTAGAGAATTGAGTATCCGTAGGTTGGGAGAGGATTTTGTTGATTTTACAGTCAATTCTATAATCCGAAATAGATCTGAAATCTAAATCTGAATTTATATTTACATAATTCTGGCAATTTTTTAATGTAACTTGGATATTGATAACTTGGATATTGATTTAAATTGCGTCTAGGCGTGAATGTATGAAGTGTACAAAAGATGAAAAATGATTGGAAACAGTCAATTTACTAGTGGCCGTGCTTGCTATTGTCGTAAACAGGAATAAATACATATATGTGTTCTGCATGAAATACGAGTAGTTATTGGTTTAGTTGTAGTAAATTAAACATGATTATTACGTATTTGCGAGTTACACGAAAGAAAGTGAAACATATTGTGAATGATTGATGTGTTATTCTGAAACTGACAGACGGATGCATTTTTTATCGGGAAGTGTTTTATTATAGTGGACAATGAAAGCGTACCTTTGGGTGGTAAAGGAATGGTTATTTAAATGGATGAGAGTGAGTTCGGCAACAAGAAGTATAACTTAAGTAAAGGAGTAACAGGAAATATCCGCATGGAGACATTTTAAAATACCTACTCATGTTCTGAGAAATTGTGAATAATATTTACAAAGTGTATTGGAGGGAGTCGTGGAAAATTTATAGAATAACATTCGGTACGTCAGAATATCTTACATTTTATGCATTTGATAAAAGTTTTTGCTTTAGAACTCTCAAATTTACAGCACGGTTGACTCTTTACATCAACAAATTCTCGCAGACGGCTTCCGCCTTCGAACTATATTTCTGCCATTGGCTTAATAACTGCCGCTCTCTTAGGATGTCTTACTCCGGTGTATTCGGATCTTTCTCGGTCTGAATGAAGCCTTAGCTTTTTGGAAGCGCTTCTGACAGGATCACCGATTCCCTCAGATATTGGCGAAAATGAATTAAATCAATAATTTTCTTCCAATTAACTTTCATATGTGTAGGCTGAATTCGATATTCAATCCAGTCATTTGTCACAGCCATATACATATATAGGGCACGTCACTTCTCGTAAAGTTCATTTCTAGGATCGAATGAATGTCCTGTAGATTTCAATTAAGAAATTAGATTTACATGCATTGAATTTTTGTAATGTCGTTGTTTGTACTTTGACGTATTCTTTCTTAATTTTGTCCCATCACTTAAATGAATCTTTTGTGCCCGTGGAGACATAATTTGATGCAAAAAAACCGCACATATTGTCGAACCACTTTGTAAGCACAATGGAAGAGTTCTTCCTTACAAGCTGTTCAATGAATCCCCGATCTTTGCTCTGTTTACTTTCTTGCACTTACTAACGTAAGAGGAGAAAGTACTGTAATCGTGCGCCGGAAAACGGCGAATGTTAGGCAGAAAACGCTTGGACTTGGTGATGAATAAGTGGATAAATCCAGTGGCTAAATCCAAAAAAAAAAAATCCTCTCACACGTAGTGTAGCCAGAATCCATGCTTTGTGCGTTCTTGATACCGAAAAATCGATTGACGGCAAAATGGCTGTCTGCCCGCCCCCCCTCAACACTGAGGTTGCGTGTCGAAGAATCTATAAACTCTATTGATCACTTAAATTGATCAATAGAGTGATCACATCAAATTGATCAACAATCTTATTCCAAAATTTGAAAGTACATCATGAATATTGTTGCAGTATACAAACTCACCCTCTATCGTGAATTAATCAAGGAACTCTTTTCTCTCTTTAGATACCAGTAAAACGTGCCTGGAGAGAGCATATTTTTCTCTTTTAACCATGAGCCTGAAACCTGAGCCGAGTGCTTCAAGAACGCAAGATCTCGCAAAAAATCATTAAGCTATTCTTGATTTAACAACTGGGGTTTTCTCTCCTCTTTCGGGATATTAGTGACATCAATTTCACTATCACAGCAGTTTGAATAATCTGAAGATGATGTAGTACATGGTAGGTAGGTCTTGTGGTGGTTTTGGTATATGAATGTCAGGACCAAGTGGTACAGGCTATTCTATGAATATTCTATGAACTATTTCTTTCATACTTTTCTTATTATCTCCGCACCAGGGCCGTATCCAGGATTGTTTCTCGGGAGGGGCTTCCAAAATTTAAAATAATGGATAGTACGAGATTTATTATAATATCTTTATCGGGTTTGTTTAAAAGAGATGCTCTGAGAAAATGAAGCAGCATCAGTGTTTTAATTATCAGAAGTTTAATCTACTTTTATACATGTCGATATATTTGGATACATTTGAACTAATAAATAAATAATAAATGAATGAAAAAACAACAACAAAAAGATTAGAATTTCAGCTCCTTGAGCCTGCCTGGTTACGTGCCTGCTCCGTACACTTTCAAAATGCAAAAGTAACAAGTGTTTACATGATTCTTCTGTTCTCTTCACACTATTGGAATACCAAAAGGTAGCGATTTTTGCTTCCATTGATACCATTTTCTCAAACATGCAACACATGTCTGACACACACTATGTGGGGCCCGAGACTTACCTTGATCCAATTAATGCTGAAGTACACGTGATACGCTTTCCTTGCAAAAGAGGTGATGTTTCCTTTCGGAGTTTTAATGTAAATGAGCCACATATATAACAAAAAAGTGCGGCCGATAGCCTTCGATAACGATACGTAAGTTATAGAAATACATTGCCAACGGTTTATTTAAATTTAACGAATTGTATTTTTTTCACAAACTGTGAGCGATGTGAAGAAACTGAGTCCACATATCTAATCAGAATTATGGGCAAATGAAATACCGATTCATTGCCACCCTGCTGTTAATCAAAAGCAGTGAATCGTCGCAGCACTGTTACATAAAAAAATGCAAACATTGTACGTGGTAGCAAAAAACTACAATTATATACGTATTCAAGATGCAAAACTGATTCATAATCACCCGTTTTCATCAAAAGAGGCAAATCGTCGCAGCCCTATGTGAACAATCAATCATCAATCGGAACAAACTCCAGGCTGTGTGTGGCCTCCCGATATATCTAATAGTGTAGAGCATGAAAGAGTGTGTATTTAAGGCGAATGGATGGAGAAAAAAGATAACGCGCGGACAGTGGCCCGTTTGTTTAAGTACTACTCCGGCATTCGCCTCGTTCTGATCGGAGAACCCATAGAAAACTACCGTTTAGGAAACCCCACCACTACAATTGTTTCCCAGCCATCAACAGATTTCCACATGGCTTCTGTCGAAAATCCACCCCCATCGAGACTCGAACTCTAGGCCCTCTCAGTCAGAAACTTGCAGTATCAATCGTTTTTCCTATGAGCAATCTTAGCGGAAAAAATCACAATGATTTTCCCCCAAATACCTGTATGTTCTTACTGAAATATTTTCATGGGAAAATAACCTTTCAATAGAGGTAGTTTACCGATGAAGTCGTCGGATAAAGGTAAAATATCTCTAAAAATACCGGTATTTGCCATCTTATACTGATATTTTTAAAGGTATATTGAATAAAGGTATAATAAGAGTAAAGGAATTTTTATACCGGTATAAATACTTTCACCCCTATTATTTCGGTATTCGGTCCCTGCTTGTAACACACACCATCTCAAAATCATTCCCAGTCAGTGCAGTCGCGAATGAACGCTAGAATTCATGGAGCTACAATTGAAACTTTACCAAGGTGAACAAGGGGAACTACTAATCGAGAAACTGCTATTGAAGTCTTGTCGAAGCATCATGTCCTATTGCGAGGCGCCGCCATCTTGTCACTTCGCGCCGAAACAGCGAATGGTAGACTGGGTTCCCCCGCTTCTCGTTACGTCATAACGCTCGTCTTCATGCATCTCGTCTTCAAGCGGCCGCAACTCTCGCTTCTAGAGCTAGGTATACGATCGCCACATCAAATCCAGCTAAACTACTGATTCAAATAATGTAAAATAAGTCTACCCATATAGTCAAAAATGTTGGTGAAAGTCCTGGTTACAGTTTAGTCGATAGCGTTATGCACAAACAGACAGATGGACACACTTTTGCCGCAAATCAATGTTTCGGTATCAAGAACTCACCAAACGCGATTTCTGACTACACAATGTGTTAGAAAAAGTAATTTACTACATGTAGGAATAAAGTTTACTCCGCAGCATTACAATACTTTCTAAGCAATATGCCTACGCAAGAAGTAAGAAAGTAGGTGTTAACGTATTAGAGAAAGTAATTTAAGATTAAAGAAATATACACTTTTTCAGTTTCTAGAGCCCACGAGTTTTTCTGTAAAAAGTTTTTAATGTTGGGGGCAATATGACATAACTTTCTTTATACGTCGGAGAAGCAGGTAAGAACGTAAAATCGACAACAAGGGCTTCCAAATTTTCTCATAATTGCCCAATACCCAAATATTACCTGATGAATTCAGCAGAAGAAAACAGACCCACTGTGGTGAAGATAGTATTGAATGGTTTCAAATTTCGGATGGGGCAATAACAATGTTTTTCATACCACTTCATATGTCAGACAAGTATTCCTGTCAGAACTATTGATCAGTGCTCAACGCCTCGATATTAAAACAAAGTTATTAAAGCAGAATTTGTAATCCATTTTACATAGTGACTGAAAATCCTGGGAAAATAGTTTCAGATGTCATTTCATTAGATACAACGGCATTTTACACGCCATAACATGCATCCTTTGCACAAGCCACCATTTGCACAAGCAATGTTTTGTTTACTGCAGAGCTGTTTGCTTGCATGGATTTGTAGGTGTACTTTCAACACTGGTAGTTGGAAATTCCAGTGAATCTCTCGTAAATATGTTTGTTCGACAAATATCATTATTTCATTCTCATCAGGAGATGTAAATGTTATACCAACTTTCATGATATATGAAAATGTACGATTCGTGAACTACCGGACATACATAAAAATACGTGTGAGCGGAATATCACAAATATAAACTCATAGACAACCGCCTGGGATAGCTGAGGTCGCTAAGACTCGAAAGCCCCAGTCCCTGTTGTCTGAAGGGTTCCGAATTCGAATCCCACCCGGGGCATGGATGTCAATGTGTGTCCGTGTATCGTTAACGTTACCTCCAATGTTACTTATAGTGGTCACTGTAAGACCTTAGTAGTTGAAAAAGGACCTTAAATAAGTAAAAAACTGTAGACATATTTTCGCAGTATAAAAAAATTGATAGTAAAATGCTACCATAAGAATAAAAACTTATAAGAAATAAAAATGCAACTTGGAGCAATGTGAAATTCCAGTTTTTGCCAATATGCAAGAGGTACTTTAATTAGTGGTGCTTCAGAACTGCACTGACTTTCTCGTACTAATTAGTTTTCTAATCTCTTTATTCTAGGATAGTATTTCGGTATTGCCCCACTCTCTTTACACCTACTACTTCCCTTTGCCGAAAATACTTTTTTCTCAATTTTGCAGAACCCTAATAGTGGAAAAGAAATAACACTAAGAATATTACAGAAGAGTATAACCTGGTTCTATATTAATATTTTAATAATTTATATTTTAGTTGAAGCCATTTCGGAGATTTTAAAAATGACCCAGAGCCTTCATGCAAGAACCCCCAAAAGTTAAAGAAATATTCTCAAAATAGCAGGGATTCGACTCCAGATCAATCGGTGAATATACGTTCTGGAGAACGTCCTGTGAATAGTTTAGATGCTAGTGTTGTTTAGATGGATGGACAGACCAAATGGCAAACAGTCGGACCATTAATAAACACTTTTTTGATATCAGGGGACCCCAAGACGTGTGTTAAAATCTCGAAATCGATTTTCCGCACTTACATTACTTTCTCTAAACTATAAATATTACTCGGTATATATCTACGTACACGAGATTGAATGAATTAACTATATAATAATTAATATCACCAATAGCAATCATCAACGATTTCTAACTCAAGTACCGTGAAAAAATTAAGTATGCTCGTGTTGTTGACATAATATACGGTACTGTTTACTTGGTAGATGAATAATATTAAAATGAAATTAATGTGCAATGATAATTTATACATACTGATATGACATTTAAAATTCCATCCGCTATTTAAAATGTCACGCCGAGGACGTGTTTTCATTGTATTGATTGATAAAAAACTAATTTTAATGGCTTTAGTTATATATGGCGATCACATTAAATAAAATGAGAAAAAGCATGGAAATCAAAACTGTTTCTTCTCTTAAGTCTTCTGAGTCGCAGAATTTGGCTATTGTAAAACTTTAAAGGAAATTTGACAATTTAGGAACTAAATATTCCAAAAGTTTAACCCCTAATATAACTTATTTTTTAACGTCAAGAATAGCGGCGTATCAAAGTCCAGTGGCATTCGGGGCGAGTATGTATGGTATGAATCCCCTACCCCCCAACTAAAGATAGTGAGTGAAGTGGACATTGAGGGCAACAGGACAGACATAACACTTTACACTTAAATGAAATGTTTTACAATATTTGAATTGTTTTTGTCAAACACCAGTGCGCAATGAATTGGCTTCATTTCACATGCTTATCATCGGTAACTGTATGAGGTTTCCTCCTACACGTTCATTGAAAAGAAGTGACCATCTTTGGCAGAGCACATCAAGGTCATTTCCCTCATCCTGTTGAATTCTGCACTGTGTGTTCAAATTTTCCTTTCAGCAAGGCTCATGTATTGGTCACAAGCTCTCCCTCTATTGGGCACTAGAGAATGTTCCAAGAGAAATAGGAATCAACTTGCACTAATGCGTCGAATTGAAAACATTGGCCGTCACGTGATAACGGAGAGTTGAGAGAGAGGTATTAGTTTAGGAATACACCGGCCGCGCATGCGCAGAACGCTGTGCCTGGTGAGTTCGAGCAACGATGAGTCCGAAGGACATTCTCTAGCGTCGGTCCCTATACTATTGAGGTGAAGTGTTATTTAGTTTCTTCCGTTTTAGCATAAATGCTACACCAGTAGCTGCCCTTGTATTTTGTTGGACCCCACTATAAAATAATAGCCTTCCAAATCAGCTGAGTATCTTTAGTTTCGGTTATTATACATATATATGCATTAAACCTGTTAAGTTTCATCATTAATTGGGTCTCTTTATGATTAAAGTCTCTTACATTCCAGGTGGCGATCTTCAACTGTTCCGCAATTCCGAATTTTCGTTTAATCTTATTCTTAGCAGTGGTCGTTTTAATGGAATGAGTCCGGCAATAAGTAGTTTATGTTTCCCCTGGTTGCGTTGCGAGCGCCACGCAAGATATGATTGGTGGTGGGGCTGCCCCCTCACTGCCTCCAAACCTGCAGGGCAATTTATTCGGGTTGCTCACCCTAGACGCACTCCCTTCTCTGTGGCTATGAGCCGCGTCTGCCCATTTGGTAAGTCAGTTCTTGCTTCCCTTCTAGTACAGAATGGGTGGGTCTCCTTTGAGAGAAAGGAGGTGTTCCTTTGCACACAGTGTATTCCTTCCGTCGCATGAAGTAGCTTCGGTTAGGAGCGGGCTGTGAAAGACTGAAGGTCTCCCTACTAGTAAAGAGATGAAATAAATGATATAGTGAAAGAGGAGATGAGAAAAGAAGAAAAGTGAGAGAAAAGTCAAAGAAGTAAAATGAACTCCCTAGCTCTCGAAACCTAATAGCGTCGGTGTCGAAAAATCACAAGGGGCCACACAATAGCCACATAGGAAAGATGGAAGAAGTGAGGCAAAAGTAAGTGGAAAAAGTGCCACACTAGAAGTGCGACAGTGCCGCCGATGGAAGGTTGGGTAGGATATTCGATGTGGTTGAAGTGTGATGAGGAATAGGGTGGGGAATAGGATTGATGGGGCATCGTGAGACCACCCTTCGTCGGGCTCCTCAACTGTAGTCTGGGTGACTACCAGTAGCAGCACTAATCGATTCTTCAATCCATTAGCAATGCTACCCCTGCCATAGCCTTTAGTTTCGTCGGAGCACACAAACCTCTTCGCCCGCAGAAACTTCGAACATATAATTCATAGCTACAACTTTATATCTGAAAGAATAATAAGCATACGATTGAAAACTACAAGAGGTCATCTGACAATATTAGGGATATACGCGCATGAAGAGGGTAAAGTGGAAGAGGGCATAACCTTCTATGACACATTGCAGAAACATCTTAATTCTGCGAACAAGAGAGACTGCGTTATCGTAGCAGGAGATATTAATGCAAGAATTGGGAACCAGCATGTAGACAAAATAATAGGATGTAATGGCGAAAGGGCACTGAATGAAAATGTTAAAACACTAATCAAGTTTGCGACTTACAATGAATTAAAAATCACAAACGGCTTCTACAAACACAAAGATATACACAAATATACGTGGGTGTCCCGAGGGACAAAATCGATAATTGATTATATTTTAGTAAATTCTAAATTAGCCCCTCTTGTATCTGATACTCGAGCCTACAGAAGCTTTGACATTTTTTCAGATCACTTCATGGTAGCGGAACATAAATATTCCCGCCAAATGGATTAAAACATTTACAAAACATAACAGCATGAAAAAACGCTATTTCAAAATCCATTTATTACAACACGACAGTGTAAGGAAATTATACTGCAGACGTTTACTGGACTACTGGATCATAGAGCTATCAGCTTCAACGTAAATCAAGAATGGGAAGACTTGAAAACGGTTATGATAATATCTGCTAATGAAGTACTATGTAAAAGGTATAGGTGCACAAGGCAGAAAAGTTTAAAATTTGGAAAGACGAAATAAAAACATTAATCGAAGACAATAAAAAATGCTATTTAAAATACAGTCACAATCTGATCTGAACAAAATAGCTTACAAACAAAAATGTGCCATAGTAAAAAGAGAAGTAAGAAAATTAAATAGGGAAAGTAGGGACAGATACATTAATGGAATAGAGCAAGATGTGCATGGTGCCCAAAATAGAGCATATAACACTTTAAAACATTTAAATGCTGAAGAAAAACACTTCGCGCATTAATAACATATCAGAAAGAGAATGGCTAAAGTACTATGAAAAATTAAAGTTGTCAAACAAAGCAAGAGAAGAAAAGAAGAAGATGATGGTGAAGAGGAAAATTTGCTAGGAGAGTTTGTTTTTGTAGACCTAATTGAATATAGCGAACTAGAGGAAGTGCTCCGCACAATTAAAAACAAGTGATTTCCTTGAAGTGACGAGAAGAGCTATTTAAATATGCGCCTCAAGCGATTAAAATAACGTACCCGTCAATACTAGATGCCTGTTGGAATATCTATAAAATCTCAGATGACGGGAAGAAGGCAACAAACCATTCAATAATCAAGCGAGGAAATGTCAGTGACTGTAATAATTACAGAGGCATCAGTCACTTGAATACATAATACATTTCACAAAATCTACGCTAAAATCATTAAAGAAGGCTAAATAAAATAAGCGACAGGCTTTTGTCAGAAACACAAAATGGATTGCATTAGGGCGCTGATACCCAAATTGTACTTTTGCTCTTCAACAATTGAAAAAAGACGTGAATACAATTTGCCTACATACATTCTTTTTATAGACTTCGAAAAAGCTTTTCATAGAGTCTCCAGAAGCAAATTATGGTCTGTAATGCGATTAAACGGATACCCAATTCACATGATAAATATAATCCGAAGCATATATTCAGAAACTAAAGTAAGTATGGATAAGGAAACAACAGAATACTTGATTGAAGTCGTAAATCAAGGTGTTAAACAGGGATGTCCGTTGTTTCCTACCCTTTTAAATATTAGTCACGGACACGCCGTTAAAGTTCCCGCGGCTCGTCGTGTATTTGCAACTCTTCCAATCAGGCGTCGTTATCCCTAAGTGAACTTCGCTCCGCGTTGGCGTTACTTCGACATCCGACAGTTTACTGCAGATCCGCCGTCAGACCTGTCGAGTTGATTTATTTCAATTGTCCTTTGTAGACTAATACCAGGATAACACGTTAGGGACCATACAGGCAAGTTTACGACGAAGAAAAAGATTGTAGTTCTGAGATACCGAATCATGTATTTTTTAACCATAAGTAAACATGAAAAAACTGAACGAATGCCAATAATACATCTACCAGGCTTCAACTAAATTAAATTTACTCAAATAACTATTTCATGAGCTCGTAGTAGTTTACAATGAACATTAAGATTAAACACTTTACTCAATGTCGGCAATATCATGCACACAAGTATTGCAAGCAATATTTTTTAAGATTTCATTACAAATCAAAAGTTTTGCTTTTATTTCTCACTCAATTCAATTTCATTGAATGTTTAATTAAATAATTCTTTGATTTTTGACTCACATCGGATAGTAGCCATTTGGCAAGATTTTATGCAAGATTTTATTATCACATTTTGCAAGATTTTAAATATCCTTCTCTTTGTTCACACGGGTACTCACGCTTCTGCAACACGGAAGGGGTGAATGTACTCTGCGGGGCTGCCTGGACGTAGCGGACTCCGAAGCGCGCGGGCGGCAGGTATGCGCCGTCTCGGCGCGGCCGCGGCTCCAGCTCGCTAGCTGTTGCGACCCTTCCGCAGACCGTCGCGGCCTACGGAACCTTCCTCCCAAACAACCAAATGTGGAGCCGGTCGGCTGGATCCAACACTGAGCTCGCCACTCTCGGCTGCAAACGCTCGCACCTCGTTGCTTCTGACTCGCCTTTTTCTCCAGAGAGCG
The DNA here is from genome assembly GCA_011170035.1 of Teleogryllus occipitalis. Lineage (NCBI taxonomy): Eukaryota > Metazoa > Arthropoda > Insecta > Orthoptera > Gryllidae > Teleogryllus > Teleogryllus occipitalis. The sequence goes on along the minus strand of BLKR01004850.1, from coordinate 20,554 downwards.
TTGATCGGAAACTCCGTGTTTTTGAATTTTCCTCGCAATTATTGATGTGTACTGGGACGTGCTAGCGGTGCATTGTGCTATCGTGAGTTTCACAGCTCGAATCAGTTCAGAATGGCCCCAATGTTGGATTCTAGTTCCACTGGTGATGGCGCACGTTGCACTATTTCGTCGTACCAGTACTCCTTCGCTCGCAACCTCCACCCGTTTGCAACACCATTCTCTGCTATTCGACCACTAGAAGCGACGTGGTCCATGCACGTATTTTTAAGTTCATGAAACAGTGGTTTATTTCCACCTCGTCAAATGCCAGAACGCGTGCAAGGATTATTTCCTCTTACTTAGCCGGCGAAATGGCCGAAAAGAATAGTTCGTGAAACGATGGATAGCACGCCATAAAACGCTCCGCATTGATCGACAACTCCTTCCACAAAATTAAACAGACAGAGCGGTCTCGACTACTCTCCTCAAGAAATGTTTGAGAGCGCTCTCCTCTTCCAACGGAAAACAATATCCCTGCCGCGGCTTCCCTCGATTTTTCCTCGGGAGCCAAAGGCAAGATTCAGTTCCGGCACTTATCTTGCGAATTTTTCATTGGCCATCGTGGGTTTTGCTCCTCTTGACCGATGCCGACATGAGGCGATGACGTCACCAACACGCGAGGTTGAACTTGGCGGACCGCCTGAACCAACGTTTCGATTCGCCGTTTCGCATTTGGTTCGTGGGCGGGGCTATGTTCGGCTACGGCTCAATGCCTCCAAATTGGTAAAAAAAATGTTCATCTAATTAAATAGAGAATGCGGTGTAAAATCAATTTTGAAACAGACATTACTCCTTCATCGATTTTTCTTTTCTTTTTATTTGCATTTTTTCATTTATTTATTTCGTTTTATTTTACTTCGTTCTTCGGTTAACAGGACTTGAGATTGAAGAAGTTGTACGTCGCGACGATCTGATCATTGTCGTCCATCAACTCTACTACATTTGGTGCCACCACTCTCATAAGCATTAGCCAAATTGACAGTTCGCTAAAGAAGTGAACATAACATATAATTTAGAGAAGAATCCACCGCCGCGACAGCCGTTCAGCCACGGACCTTCGTAAAGCGCTAATGGCTCCTGTGAAAACATCCCATTGCAGATGTCTAAGATTTTCGCTAAGGTATATGCACGTAGGAGAGTCCGATAAATATTTAAATTTAATTACTTATGTGGAAAATCCCTACACATGCTCTCATAATCAGTAAAAACTGCCACGAATGTAATAGAAAGAAAAATGATTTTAGGTCGGAAACACGTGCACCGGTACGCATCTCGCATTCAGTCTCTGTTTTCAAATAAACATAATATTTATCACACAAAAACTAAATTCAATGTAATATATAAAGATAAGAATTGTAACAGAAGAGCACATAACACTGCACTTCCTAATTTTAATTATTTTTCGCGGCGCACTATATTTTTGTCGGACGAGGACGTCACGAAAGGAAGCATCGAAGCCATTTACAAGTTAGCCAACTGCAAACGAACTAATGCAGGAAGGGAGTCTAATGAGTTCGAGAGCAGAACGACCACAGAACTTTCAGTTATGTTGCCAGTACTAGCTGTCACTTTGGTTCATCTTTCGGAAAATTGTTCTATAATTGTGTACGGCCCTTCGTAATGGTGGAAAGATTTTGAGAATAATTTCAGTCTCGGTACTGAGACCCTCGGAGTTCGTAACATAACTCTTTGATTTGTTCGGAAGACATACAGCTTTGTTTTGACTTTCCTCTTCCTTTCGTCTGCTGCCTTAACTAACTTCTTCACGATTTGCTCTTCCATTGGCGGTCGCTCTTCGCCCGTGAGTTCCTCTCTGTCTAAATACTCGAGACCACGCGGTGGCCGGCGTCCCAATTGGGCTTCACAGGGGCTCATTCCTATGCTCTCGTGCGGAACATAATTTAACCACCTGTTGATGTGCGGAATTAGCTCCCTCCAATCATCGTGTTTGTGGCTGCAATGTGTGTGGAACAATCTGGATAGGTCTTTCATCACCCTTTCGCTGGGGTTTGATTGCGGGTGTCTAATCGACGAGTGTACTGGGGATTTGCCTTTCTCATTTAATGATCTCTCCATTGTTCAGTCGTAAATCGGGACCCGTGATCACTCAGCACCCTGCAATAACTTCCGGCCACTCCCACATATTTGTCCCAAACGTTGTTTGGCACTGGTTTAATGGATGGGACAAACGCGTGAATTTAGCAAACAAATCAATGATAACCATGATGTATTTATTCCCTCGCCTAGATTTTGGCAATGGGCTGTATAAGTCTACTGCAACAATGACATTCTTCCCTTTCGGGACTGTGGCACCATCGCTCTTGCATAGGACCGATTTGGGAATTTCGTTCTCATGCACGTCTCGCATGATTTGATGAATTTCTTCACGTCTCTATCCAGGTTTGTCCAATAACCTAATTCTTTAAGGATGGTTCTAATCTTTGTGAACCCAAGTGGTAGCTTAGTGCATCAACTGATGGCACTGTACAGCCTCTGACCGGGAGGTCCTAGGTTCGAGTCTTCACGGCGGCAGGATTTTCGACAACAGCGTTTCAGCTAGGTCGAATTCAGTCGCTGTCTGGAGGAGAATTATAGCTGCCGGCTGCTCTGATCGGTAGTTTTCCGTGATTTCTCCGATCAACACCAGGTGAATGCCGGAGCAGTACCATAACAAACGGGCCACGGACCGCGCGCGATCTGTCCTTCCTCTTCCTTATGCTATCCTCTCCCCATACACTTACACTAACAGGCACTACACTACCACATATTCCGGGAGACCGGTCGGGAGCTTAGAGCTTGTCCCGGCTGGGGTGGTGTCCCGCTGGTGGGAGAGTCCTGGTTGAGGGAAACCTCACTAGCCGACGGAAGGTCGGCGCCAGATCTCGCCACCCAGCGGGGGAAGATCACCGCCATCTCCAGAGAAAAAACATGTACTACATTAACGGAACTAATGACCAAAGCATTTGACGCGCCCGGAAACACGAAAAAATCAATCAATTGGTGCACCCGAAATGTGTGCCGCCCGCGCATGGACGTAGTTCATTAATTCCTCCGCGTGCGTTCTCGGGATCCAGATTCGGTAAGTGATGCGATCGGTATCCATCCGAAGAAGTACCATTTCGTTGCTCAACTTCCATCCTCCGGGATCTCTTTGTAGTTTTGCGGCCACCCTCTCGTCCTCCGGCCGTCCTCTCCCTTCGAGCACACGCTTAACGTGGCTGATCGCGTCATCGCAACTCTGGAGACCCGTCAGGCGGACGGCGGACCTAAATCAATTGCGTTGACTCGTTCGACACATCTACGGGTGATGTTTGTCTCCTGTGCCTGAATCTGACGACTGAGTAAGTCAGGTCCTTCCCTCGACATACTCGATCTGGAAATCGAACTGTTGTAGCCACAGCGATCACCTCATCAGTCGATCGTTTTGCCAGTTGCAACGTTTTGAAAATATTAAAGCTTTTTGATCTGTTTTGATGACAAAACTCCTCCCCATCACATTACATTTTTATTTTTGTGAGTGCCCAACAATGGCAATGGCATAGCCATCTTTTTGCGCCGTCGTAAAACGCCACATGGCATATATATATATATATATATATATATATATATATATATATATATATATATATAGAGAGAGAGAGAGAGATAGATATGAAAAAATAGATATACTGAGAAAGAATTGGCATGATCATTGAATGAGAATGCCGGAATATCGAATGCCAAAAATCCTCCACCATTACAACCCGGACGGAAGGAGTAGGGGCAGACCAATAAGGCGATGGAAGGATACTCTTGAAGACGGAACGGACCAATGGGCTCAACCAATGATGATGATGATGCCTTATTTTACGTGCCGAGACTCGGGCCATCAGGCCCGCTCTTCCGTCTCAACACTCGAATTTCGCTACGTTCCTTTCACCATCTAGCGGAGAAAGAAGATATCAATTATACGACGAAACGGGCGATTTCAATTTAGCTCAGAGGCTTGTTTTAGACTTGAGGATATTTTACATGTCGTAAATCTACATGAGTTAGCCGAGTGTACTTCCGAAACGTTGGAGTTTATTCCGAAGGAAGGCGTACGAAGGGTTTATCGCCCTTAAAAATCCACGGCTTCGATCGGGTTTGAAGCCGCAAACTTGGGTCCAAGAGCGCGAGCGGCTATGCGTTCGCGCCGAGGGCCCTCCCCAGTTTTTCTAAATAGTTTTTATTATCCTTGTCCAACAATTATTATGTATTTCAATGGTTTTTATGTTACATAGTATATACTATCATTTTTAACGACATTTCATCATGATACATGTTCAATGTTTGAGGACAATAATATTGGAAACTAACAACTAAGGATACCCAGGAAGGGTCCTTCAGAAAAAATACATACAATATTTGGATTAAAAACATAAATATTGAATTTAGAAATGTTTTAACCTACTTTACAGCTAATTAAGGAGGATGTAGTAGGTCTTTAGAATATTTTGATTTGATTCGTGGAAAAAGATGGACTGATTTACCTACAGTGTACAAAGTAGTGGCTGGGCAAGATGTAAGAGAAGAGTAGAAATTCGAAGAAAGTTTTAAAATCCGAGTTTTCAGAGGTTCTAAAGATAATTCTTTTAAAATTTGATCATTTCTGATACCGAAGTGAAATTGAGGCGTTGTTTTGTCGTATTGTTTATTTCAGCAGAAAGCTTTTACGGCCGTATTGCGCCCATCTTCACTGTTACGCGTGTAGCACTGAAGATGGCCGCAATGCTGCCGAAAAAGCTTTCTTCTGAAATAAACAAATACGACAAAAGAACGCCTCAATTTCACTTCGTTGATGCAAATGTCGTGAACTCCACAGCATTTCCTACCATCAATTCTGATATACCATGGAGCTTTCAAAACATTTCTTAAAACTTTATTTTGCAGTACTTCCAGTTTTTGAGGGTCGCGAGCGTCGCGAGAGTCCCGAGAGTCCCCAGACGCGAGCGGAGGAGGTCCAAGGAGGAGGGGCGCTCGCGCGGCCGCGCCAAACCGGATTGCTTCTCGTTAGCCACAACACGGCACCGCCGCCGCGGTCCACGCCGCCCCGAATTAGCGAAAGAACTGGTCGATATGCAAATGCGCTCACTTCCTGTCACTTCCTGTCGCTTCCGAACCGCTTCCCGACTCCCGTGTTGCTAACTTTGTTAGCGTCCTCTCCAGATGACCCTACTTACGGCCATCTAGAGAGGAATTTGCATGCTGAATGTTGCCGCACTGGCGAGGCTGCTTCAGCATGTCAATATCCAAAAATGGAGTAAGATCGTAAAACTGATATTTGATGCCTACTACTATAGAAATTATCAAATACTCCCTGGACAAAGGAAAGCAGTTAAGACAGCAAATAAGATAATGCATTTCAAGAAGCAAAAAGGGTCGTAGAATATATATGAACCAAACAGTAATTTAAATGAATTTGCAATTGTGAATGTATACATGCGAAGTTGTGAGACATTAAAAAGGAAATCAACAAATATTTGGTTTGTGTGGGAAAACATATTTCTTGCTGAAATATTAAAACTATTTTCCACGATGCACAAATACCTTACGAAAATCTTGTAAATGTATTCCTTTAACAATGTAGCAATCAGTTCAACACATTTTGTGATTCATATTTAATTCCTTTATTAGCTCCCATAAAGCACTGAAGCACAACAATTATATCTTTATTAGTTAGGCCACATCTGGAGTTAGTTGTTCTATTTCCAGGATATCTTTGCCGATTAGGACTTCTTTCACTACATTTACTTCGTCCGCTTGCTTATTTGTGAGAATAATCTTATAAAGAACCTTTTCATTAAAAGCACAGATATTTCTTCAATGAAAAGCGAATAAATGGATAATAATGAAATGTTCCTTTATCTTGGAATTGATTAAAATCTTTAACGTGTAATTGTGAACTAATATTTCACAATAAAAATTTACTTACAAAAATGTTGAAACAGAACCTCTCTACAAAATTCGCACTAACCAAGAGATAGTATGACTTAAAACTCAAAAACCGTCTAGTAAATTTTACATAGTTCTCTTTTACTAAAGTAAATTATATCAAAATTCTACCCAATATTACGTCATTGGTGATATAAAATAAGAACACTATCTGATACGTGAAATATTTTTTTAACTCTCCTTTTACAGAACATATCCCAAAAATCAAATATTGGTAACTCGACTATGAACAACGGGAATGAAACGTATTACATGCTGATTTTTTGGGATTTGGGCTTTCCTTGACAAACATTTCTCTGACTTAATAATATAATTTGTTTTCTTTTAGATGCTATTGAGTTTTAATCTTGATTTGGGTGAATAAACTGTTAGGATTGCCTGTCGAGCAATTGGAAGGGAAAGGCAACGATTCTACATATTATTAGTTTAGGGAAGTTAGTTTAGGTACGAATTCCGTGTTTCATTTTGTAGCAGAATCCATTGCGCAACTGGCGAGAGAGCAACGAGGTACGAAGTGTCGGAGTGGGGCAGGGAAGCGGGCAAGGGTCTGGGAGATATCGAGTAGGAGAACGTACGTTCATAAAGTGGCCTTTGGCTGCGGCGTGGCATTACTCACAATCTCCCCGCCTTCCGCTGCGCTGCTCCCCGCCGCTGCCCTCCGGGGTCAGCCGGCGCCTGCGACTGTAGGGCCGCGCCCTCCCCCTCCACTCCTCTTCCCTTCCACCCTGCCCTCCGCCCACATTCTCATTCTCCATTTGCTTCTGCCCCTGCACCCTTTTCCACCCCCTTCCGCGCTCGCTCCCGGGCAGAGCGACAGCCGCAGCTTCACAGCGGCACCGGGAGCGGTAGCTCAGTGCATCAACTGATGTCTCTGACCGGGAGGTCCTAGGTTCGAGTCCTGACGGCGGCAGAATTTTCGACACTAGATGTTCAGCTAGGTCGAATTCATTCGCTGTCTGGAGGAGAATTCTAGTGGCCGGCTGCTTTGATCAGTAGTTTTCCGTGGTTTCTCCGATCAATGCCAGGCGAACGCCGGAGCTGTACCCTAACAAACGGGCCACGGCCCGCGCGCGATCTTTCCTTCCTCTTCATTGTCCTATCCTCTCCCCTTACACACACACACACACACACACACACTAACATGCACAACACTACCACATATTCCGGGAGAACGGTTGGGAGCTTAGAGCTTGTCCCGGCTGGGGCGGTGCCCCGTTGGTGGGAGAGTCCTGGTTGGGGGAAATCCCACTAGCCGACTGTAGGTTGGCGCCGGATCTCGTAATCCAGCGCCATCTCCCGAGAAAAACATGCAGTACACTTACGGTACTAATGACCAAAGCAGTTGACGCGCCCGGAAACAAGAAAAAATCAATCAATTCACAGCGGCCTGCGGCGCTTCTGATTCCCCAGCACTGATTTCTTCAAAAATACTTTTAACAGAGACGTAAGTTTTGAGGTTTGTTCACTTGCTTTAAAATCGAAAGTGATTTAATTCTTCAAAGAAGAAAGAGAGTTAAGAAAGGGAATTCAACGGCATGCACTGTATGAGATAAGAATAATTAAGTTACTAATGGTCCTATAACACATGCACATACTTTTTTGCATTACTTTCAAAGGCAATGCTATATTGCAATACTACTTGAACATGCCAAAGCGTTTCCAACGAACATTCTTTTTTTCCAAGATGGAATTCGAACTCAAATTCATAGGTTTACTCACCCTTCTTGTTACCCCTACTCCAACAACTTCAGAGAGGACGTCGAAGAAACATACTGCTTAACGCATTTGCTTTTGATACTTCCAAAAGTTTAGTGATTTTACATGTTTTATTTTAAGACCTAATATTGAAGAACAGATTTCATTAATAAAATATCTCTATCTTAAATATTGTAGTTGCAGGAAAGCGCTGAAAAAAAATTTACTGATGCAATATTCAAAAATACAGAGTTTACTGAAAATAGAACCTGAGACATTATATAAGCATATTTTGTAGCAAGAAACAAAACAAGAAAACATTTGGAATCATTTTATGAGATAATCTTGAGTTTAAAATTAATCACATTTTGTTTATAAAATTACACGAAAACTATTCAAAGTTATGTAAAGGTGTTTATGACCTTATTTCATCATGTCTTTGAAGAACAGATTTCATGGAGAAAAATCTACTTTAGTATTGCAGTTGAACAGAGACAAAAAAATCTTTTGTAAATTTTAAAACTTTAGTTTTCCTTAAAATAAGATCTTTATTACTTTTACGGGTACTATCCAATAAACAAATAATCCAAAACTGTTGAGCAATTTTTGATAAAATTTTGAAAGTGTAGGCGCTTCTTGAAAAGTAGTTCCAAAAATTTTTAAAAAAGAAATGTTTTAAATTCACAGTGGTTCATGTTAAAAGATCGATTGGGGAATGTGAACAAAATCATTTCAACGTTTAGACACCAACGTTCACCACAAACGGACAGATAGACTTACAGAGAGGCGTTTTGTTGAAAACCGATTTTTCGACATCAAGAATCCAGAAAAGGTGGATTCTGACTACACAGTATCAGAGGAAGTAATTTGTAACATAGGCCCCTACAGAAAGAAGTAAGATTTATCCGCTTTTTTCATATCAGGGTCATACTATATGAGTTTTCTGTCGAAAAATCGCCACTTTCAGCTGCAACAATACAAAAGTGTACCTTTACTACGTACGTTCATTGTAAGCGAGAAAGGAAAAGGCAAATATTTCACAACAGAAACTATTTATGACTTGTGCTGATTAAAAAGAAAAATTCGGAAACTAGTAACCGCAAAAAACTTAAAACGTAAGGTCGACCTGTATGTAAGCGAACAAACTTGTTCAGGTAAAATAGCAGTCAAACTTTAGAACGAATATTGTCGAATTCATTGGTTTCCAAAATCTAATGACACACCTTCCATAACTCATAGTTGTTGACAAACCACAACATTGTGACATTAGGTACATATACATGAGAAGTATAACCAAAATACATTCATTTCCAATACTGAACGTTAACGTTTATTAGAAACACCATTAAAATAGGGGTTACCACGAATATAAATATTAATGAATTTTGATGATTTCCGTTGAAATTCAATGAAAGTTCGTGATAATGGAAAATACAACTAGTGGTGCTACAAAATGGCACAGACCTTCTCGTAGCAAAGTTTTCTAATTTCCTTGGTATGGACTGGCTTTAAGGTCTTGCACTATTCTCTGGCCAGCTGCCATCTATCGTCGCCCAATGCACTTTTTTTCATTTATTCAACTTTTCGGTTTCCTAATAGTAGAACTAAAATATTACTTCAAAAATATTAAAGAAAAGTAAAACATCGTTCTAAATAGAAATTTTCATTGAAAAATATGAAGAAGCTTTTATGAAAATGGCAATTATGCACTACTGTAAACGCAAAATTTGAATCACTTTTTCGCAGCATTGTTTTGTGTTCAGTTCAAGTCATTTGCAGCAGTTTTACTCAAAAATGTAATAATGTATAGAAATCGATGGGAATGTGCTTATTAACGACGTGAGAGATGTTTCAAAAAATGTCATTTATTTAATTTTCGAAAAAAATAAAGAATACTCCAAAATTAACTTTACGTCATATTAAATAGTGCAAGTAGCACTATCCATTGGAAAAAATCGAAGAAAAAATTTGAAGCTGTTTTTGGGAAAATGGCGTTTAAGCGTTTCTGAAAATGCGGAATTTTGAGGTCATTTTAACAGAAAACTGTCGGGTTTTCGAGAAACTTTATTTGAAATTATTTAAAGCACATGTGCTCATAAATACAATTATGTTAATAAATTGTCGCTAATGTAAATATTACTGACGTGACAAACAAGTAAAATATATTACATTTTTGTAATTATTGTAAAAAACAACAGAATAGAGCAATAAAGCGTTTATGTCATCGTATAGGGTATATCGTATAGGGTACATCCTCCTACCAAGAATTTAAAGAAAAAAATTGGAGCCGTTTTTGAAAAAATCGTGTTTTTGCAATTTTTTAAAATTGCAAATATTTAATTCACTATTGCAAGAAAACTGCCTTAATGGCCTTAAGGAAAGAACTATTTATGGACAAGAAATTTTATTTGAAGGAAAAATCGGTCTTCAATTTTATAGTTGTAGGATGACGCTGAAACAATTCAAACTTTTGCAATTTTCGAAAATTCAGAGTTAACCATAAAAATGGGACCTTCATATGCCACCTTCATGAGTGTATTTTACTCTATTCTTACAAAAAAATTAAAGAAAAAAATTGGATCTGTTTTTGAGAAAATTTTGAAAATGTCCAGGTTTCTTTATGTAAAGTACCACCAAATTTTAAAGAACGTTTTTGAAAATTTCAAAGCTTCAACTGGATCCAGATGGACTGGAGATTCAATTTGGAAAAGGTCGTTTGTGTGATTTAGGCGCTAGTAGTGTTCACACACGGACGGACGGACGTTTTGCTTCTAATTGGTTTTTCGGCATCAAGGACCCCACAAAACAGGAATTCTGGCTACACCACGTGTTTGAGGATTTTTTATCTCAATATAGCAACTGGTTTAATGCACTTTTTCGCCACCAGAGTCCGGCATTAATTTTTTTCCAGCGAAAATCCACCGTTTTTCGCGCTTACACAACTTTACACAACTTTCTTTATACTACGTATATGACTCCGTATATACGTATGTATAGTAGAAAGTTAAAAGCAATGGACCAAATTCGGGCCATCGCTATGTTTTATAATTGTATTATTAAGCCAAAAGGATAAGATTATTTTTTTTATTTAAAAGCCAATCCTCAGATCTGCGCATCACGTGTACCTAAAGAATATTATTTCTGAACCTCACTTTTACCTATTATATGTTATAACCAAGCCAGAATTTGGGCTTTATTTATTAATTGATTTCAATTCCTTCATCATCTATTTTGATACCATCATTAGTTTCAGTATTTTCAATTCCGTGGTGGTAGCAAAAAATCTTGTGGAAATCCATATCGAGATATAGGGATAATCAACCACAACAATAACAATAAATAATATTTTTTTGCATGTCCAAAGTTAACTTTCGGGGAAACCATTTCCCATCTTCTGTGGGTCTCTAACAAAAAAGGAAAAATTGAGAGATTAACATAAAGAAAACTATGACAAAAATAAAATTGTCAAATGAGGTGAAATAAATAAACAATAATGAAATTAAAAATAACTTACTGCACAAGTAACGTGGATCGCATCTAAAACTTTACAACATAATAGGATACAATAAAGTGATGAACAGCTAAGATAGCGGCCATCATTACTATTAATATTTACCAGGAACTTGTAATGCCTCGCGCAAATACAGAACGATTTTCCGAAGGATGAGCCAAAGTGACAGTTCGCGAAAACAAGTGAACATCACATGTATTTCAGAGAAGTATCCCTCCGCCGCGACAGCTGTTCAGTCACGCCCCTTCGTAAAGTGCTAATGGCTCCTGTGAAAACATCCCTATGAAGAAGTCTAAGAGTTTTGCTGAGGTATATGAACGTACGTGAGTCCGGGAAATATTTAAATTTAATTATGCATGTGGAAAATCTCTTAATATGCTCTCACAATCAGTAAAAGAAAACTGCCACGAATGTAAATAGAAAGAAAAATTATTTTAAGCGGGAAACATGTGCACCGGTACGCATCTCGTATTCAAGTATCGGTTTTAAAATAAACATAATATTTATCACACTAAAAGTAAATTCAATGTAATATATAAAGAAAAAAAGAATTTTTACAGAAGAGCACATTACACTGCACTTCCTAATATCAATTATTTCTCGCAGCGCACTATATTTTTGTCGGACAAGGACACGACAAAAGGAAGTGTCGAAGCCATTTACAAGTTCACCAACTGCAAACAAACGAATGCGGGAAGGGAGTCTAATGGGCTCGAGGGCACAACGACCACAGAACCTTCAGTGATGTTGCCAGCACTAGCTGTCACTTTGGCTCATCCTTAGGAAAATCGCTCTATACTACCGAGGCTAACCGGTTCGAGGGGAAGGGCTTGGGCCGCGGCGCAGGCAGCGCCATCTGGCATCACCGCTCGCCCGCGCCAATTCGGGATGATCTAATCGGTGGGCGGCGGCGCGAGCGGAGTGGCGCAGTCAGGTGCATCAAATCGCTCTGCGCCCCACCTTCATCAAAGCACATCGATCAGAGAGGCTCAGACCGACCCTCGGGCTCAGAGCCAGAGATTTTTTACGCACGAGATGTCGCCAGGGAATCCAAATGTATTATTTATGAGTATTATTTTCGGATGTTATACACTCTTCTTTTCTCGGTTCCATCACTCTCTTTCGATTCATTGAGTAGTAATTCCTGGCGCGTCAACTGCTAAGGTCATTAGTCCGAAAGTGTAGTGTATTTTCTTTCTGTTGCAGGTGGTGGTGATCTTTCCCAGCTGAATGGCGAGATCAGGCGCCGACCTATCCGTCGCTTGCGGTTTTTTCCTAACCAGGTATCTCTCAGCAGTGGAAAACCACCTCAGCTGGGACACGTTTTAAGCGCCCGACAGGTCTCCCGATAAGTCGGACAGTGTAGTGTATGTTAATGTAGGTGGGTGTAAGTAAGGAGTGAGGATAGGGCAAAGAAGAGGAAGGAAAGGTCGCGCGCGATTTGTGGTTCGTTTGTACGGGTACTGCTCCGGCGTTGATATGGTTTTGATTGCAGAAAGCACGGGGAAGTATCGATCATAGCAACCTGCCACTAGAATTCTCTCCCAGACGGCGGCTGAATTCTACGTAGCTATCTAGCTAGGGCCTCCAACTCTCATTCGATATTAAAATACCCTACATTCGTCTCATTGTATAAGGATATTATCCGATTCCTAGGCTTTCATGTATTTCAAACGGGAGTTTTAAATGTTTTATTATCCAAGTCACATTGTCATCACCAAACGTGAACTTAGGAGTGGTCACTCTGGAATCAAATATGGTTCACACAAGGTTTGCAATTTCTGCTTTCCAGGAAAAGGGGAAAGAAAACTTTTAATGTTTTTCTCAAGAGTTACAACAATATTAATAAATATCAAGAGTTCATAAAATATTACTGAAAGTATCGTTACATAAAATATGCCGCTAGTTTGTCAATTTATACTATACGTAACTCAAAATACGATATCATTATTATTTTTATTATTCCTCTAATTCACGACTAAAAATAAGACGGTTGATTGTAGTCTACTCCGAGTTGCAACCAGTTTCCTAAGGAGATGATCTAGCGACTATTGGTATCTCTACAATAATTCGCACAAAAAGCGGGCATTTCTCAATAAAGCAATGTTTTGCACTTCCCAATCTTTTGATTGACCTAGTGTAACCGCTATCTCGCGTTTACAAGCTAGAATATTTGCAACTTAACTTCTTGTCACTGCGGAGCGCTGTACCAATGATAAGAGTACTCGCATTGACCACTAGCAGAGGCAGATAATTGCCACCGCTTCAGAAATTCTTCGCTTCAACGTACCAACCAATCACAAATTTTTTCAACAAGCTCTCATAAATTACAATGAAGAAACGAATTCTCGTCCATTTTAATTATGACCTGCGAGGAGAAAGATTGTGCTGGAAGATTGGCGGCTGCGGAGGAAAGTGACGGATAACGTCTTCTAAAAAGCACATTAAAGGTAATGAAGTTACAATTTACTAAATGGAAGTATTTAATATAAAAAAAGAACAAGATTTTCATACTCATATGTGTCAAGAAACATCATGAAACTTCATGAGAAGTGTAGCATATAATTTAAAATTAATTACAGTGCACCATAACATTCACTTGTAACTTTGGATGAATTCACGACTAACAAGTAAGTTTTTCTTTTCCTCACAGCTTTTTTTTCTTTTGCCTACTTTTCTTTTCTATGTGACGCTGACTACGCACACTTTTACGCAAGGCTACGGAGCGCAAGATAGTTATTCGCTGTGGCAACGGTGCCTCGACAGGAGACTCGGCGATCTGACCTTGGTTGCGGGGTACAAATTGTGTTTCAGACGACTGCGTGCAGATTTAAAACGACCAATGGTATCGTGAGTTGTAAAGTTCTACTGTGAACTGCATTGCCGTTTCCCCTTGTTAGCGTATCTGGCGTAATTTAGATAGAAGCTTTATTTGCAAGCAAAGTCAATAGAATTCTAGTTACTTTAGGTGTGGTACATGATTGAAGTCACTACTTTAGATAGTGTAATTCATTCAACGACTGTCGTAACTGAAAACATAATTCATTATTTTCAAGTTATTGAACACTTACACACACGCTACAGAATTCTTAAGAATTAACAAATTCTTTAGTGGCCAAAGAAAGTGTTAACTTGATGCTACATATTTATTTCATCGAAGAATGCATTCTAATTACTTATTCACTAGCGTAATCTTTGTGAGATTTCTTCGAAGAGAATATTAGATTCATGTTGTAACTGAAATTATTTTATTTATATGGATCATAGATTTTAATGGAATTATAAATAAGTTGAAGTTCATTTTTTCTTTCTCGCGGACACGGAGAAAGTGGTCTACAGAAAGTTATGTAATACTGCGAAAAATCAATTTTGAAATTTTAACTGAAATACAGGTTTGGGGGTTCCCTGATAGCGAAAAAGTGTTGAATTTCTTTGACTTGTCTGTATCATTGTTAATATTTACATTGGTGGCAATTTCTTCACATTGTTGTATTTATGAATACATGTGTTTTAAATAATGTCAGATAAAGTTTCTCAAAAACTCAACATTTTTCTGTGAAAATGAGCTCAAATTTCCGCATTTTCAGAAACGCTGCAACGCGTTTTTACACTTTTCCAAGGGGTAGTGCTAATTGTCCTGTTGAAGATGAACATTAATTTCGCTGAATTCTTTTGTATTTTTCAAAAATTACCCAATATCTTTTTTAATATCTCTCACGCCGGCAATATGCACATTTTCAGCGATTTGTAAACACTATTGCGTTTGTGAGTTAAAGGGCAACAAATAACTTTAAATAATGTTTTTTTGGAAATTCAAAATTTTCTGTGAATTATACTGTTTAATGTGTCGTTAAGTTTATTTTGGTGTATCATTTTGTTTGTTTTTTTAAATTTACAAAAATGTATTTGTGTGACTTGTCACGTCGGTAATATTTACATTAGAGGCAATTTCTTCACGTTCGTGTTGTATTTATGAGTACATGTACTTTAAATAATGTCAAGAAACGTTTCTTCAAAACCGGACAGTTTTTTAAACTGAGTTCAAAATTCCGCATTTTTAGAAACGCTCAAACGCCAGTTTCTCAAAAATGGCTCCAAATTTTTTCTTCAATTTTTTTTTCCAACGGATAGGTGTAATGGCACTGTTTAATATGACGTAATGTTCATTTTGGGAATTTTTTGTTTTTTCAAAAGTTACACAAATGTTTTATTTTTTTCATTATCTCTCACACTGTTAATGTGCGAGTTTCAATGGATTTGTGTACATTATTGAATTTGTAAGTGAATGTGCTTCAAATGACTTCAAATGAAGTTTTTCGAAAACTCAATAGATGCCTGTGAAAAAGAGCTTCAAGTTTTGCATTTACACTAACGCATAGGACCATTTTCTTAAAAACGGCTCCAAATTTTTCAATGAAAATTGCTACTTAGGACAAGGTTTTAGCCTCACCAAAGAAATTAGAAAACTTAGCTACGAGAAAGTGTGTGCCATTCTGTAGCACCTCTAGTCTCTAATATTATATTAATTAATTAATATACTTACGTATGTAAATTAATTATTATAATAAATTAATGTAACAAATCGCAGAGTTTCAACTCACGCAAAAACGACAGGATTGTCTTTAATTTGGAAAAAATTCTACGCATGGTTTAGGCGCTAGGTTTGTTCGCATACACCAGACAGACGGACAGACGGACGGGCGGGCGGACGTTTTCCTTTGAATTGGTTTTTCGACATCAAGGACCCACAAAACAGGGATTATGGGTACACCGCCTGTTAGAGGATTTTCAATTTTAATTTATGAACTGGTTTTAGGCACTTTTTCATTACGAGTGCCCGGCAATAATATTGATAAATACTAAAATAGTTTTTAACTTAACTTTTCGCTTTCCTAATAGTAGACCCGAAATATTACACCAAGAATATTAAAGAGGAGTAAAACCTCGTCCTAAATAGAAATTTTCATTGAAAATTTGAAACAAATTTTAAGAAAATGGCGAGCATTATTGTAAAGTAAGCATTACTGTAAATGCGAAATTTGATGCTCTTTTTCGCAGGAATATATTGAGATTCCCCGATTGATCAGAATGAACTCAAGGTTTTGGGAGTTTGAACAGGATATTTTGATTTTTTAAGGTACTTTATATGAGGCCTCAAAATTATTTTCAATATTTTGTCAAAAATTATTCTATATTATTTTATTAAACTTTGTCGCTGGAAAGCGTAAAGGATGAATAGGAGTGGATGAATGGGAAACGATGAAGGGAAAATGAGAAAGGTGCAAGTCTCATTTTGTTGATAAGTTCAGATTTTTCGAAAAATGCTGAAAACCAATGTTTTTGCGTCTTTGTACAACTATAATATTGGAGAAACAGCATTTTTGTTCTTTAATGAAACATATTTTTTAAATACAGATCTTCTAATTAGGTCATGTTCAATTTTTTTTTAAAGTAGTAAATTTTGTATAGTCTGTGAATGGAATTTCTAAAAAATATTCTAAAAAAGTGTGTAAGTTTAATAAAAGGACGAAGATAGGGCAAGGACGAGACAGGAAAGATCGCGCGCGGTTTGTTTATTTTGGGTACTGCTCCGACATTCGCCTGGTGTTGATCGGAGAAACCACCGAAAACTACCGATCAGAGCAGCCGGCCGCATGGCTTCGCGCTTCGTCAGAGCCTGAATTCGACCTACATACGTCGCTAGCGTCGAAATTCCTACCACCGTCCAGACTGAAAATCTAGAATCTCCCGGTCATACGCACGGCAATGTCATCATTTGATACCCTGGCCCGAGTACGGCATGCGATGACGGAGGCAAAAGCAGTCGTGCGATTTTCAGCTAGGTCGAATTCAGTCACTGTCTGGAGGAAAATTCTAGCGGCCGGCTTCTCTGATCAGTAGTTTTGCGGGGTTTCTTTGATCAACACCAGGCGAATGCCGGAGCAGTACCCTAACAAACGGGCCACGGACCGCGTGCGGTCTGTCCTTCCTCTTCCTTGTCCTATCCTCACTCCTTACACACACACACACTAGCATGCACTTCACTACCACATATTCCGGGAGAACGGACGGGGGCTTAGAGCTTGTGCCGGTTGGGGCGGTGCCCCGCTGGTGGGAGAGTCCTGGTTAGGGGGAAACCCCTCTATCCGACGGTAGGTCGGGGCCCGATCTCGCCATCCATCGGGGGAAGATCACTGCCATCTCCCGAGGAAAAACATGCACTACACTTTCGGGACTGGTGACCTAAGCTGTTGACGCGCCCGGAATCACTAATCAATAAACTAACCAACCAACCAGCAGTCGTGCGAGGCGAGTACGGCGGGCGCGATGATTGAAGTGCTGCCGGGAGTGGGCGGTGTAAGTCCGAGGGCGAGTGAGGGTAGGTGGCGCGGATGGCAGGGGCGAAGGCGGACACGGTGTCGAGGAGGGCGCTGCGAGCGGCGAGCCTCGCGGGCATTCCAGGCGTGCCGCAGGGGCCCGTGGCGAGCGGGCCGATGCCTGAGCGGCGCGGCGGCCGCCTCTCGGGTATCCGGCGACCGTCATGCGCCCCTCCCCCGCCCCCTCGTCCGCCCCCTCCCCCACACCCTCCCCCGCGCCGCTGCGCGCCTGGACGCCTTCCCCGGCGACGGCTGCTCCAAGCCAACCAATGGCATGCGGAACATCGCTACCGAATTTCCAACTCGCATATTTACTCGCTCTTTGGGAAAACAGACTGCAAGAAACTCCGAATACGCGCTGCTCTCTAGTTCGTATGGGATGAGCTCAGTCAATGTGATGGGATGAGCTCAGTCAATAACGCCCAAGAACATGAGAAGAAGACAGACGAATGAAGATGTAATGAAACCAGATGTAGTGCACTGAACTGAACTGAAGTCACTCGTCTCCATCCACTTACACAAGCAATAAAAACTAGGTGATCCGATTTTGGGGAACTCTCATCATCTGTTATACTGAACAAGGTAAATACGAATTCCAGGATAAAAATATCTCCCTCAGAGTTGTAAATTATTTTATATTTTAGGGGTATGCAAGTAGAGGATCTCGGAAGTTATATATGTAATATTTATAGCCAATCGAAGAGATTAAGTGAATCGTGTCACTGAAGAACTTGCATCAGCTCCTCAGTGACAGTCATGTCCACGCTGAGAAGATCCCCAAGATAAAAAATACTGAAATTCGATACAGATTGGACATCGAGAACGCAGTGAAAGGATTTTCTAGAACGGAATATAGTAATTGTGATGACGAAAAGGTTATCGAAATTATGAAAGTGCTCCAACAGAGTAATAATCATTGAATGGGGTTAAGAC
Source organism: Teleogryllus occipitalis (assembly GCA_011170035.1). Taxonomy (NCBI): domain Eukaryota; kingdom Metazoa; phylum Arthropoda; class Insecta; order Orthoptera; family Gryllidae; genus Teleogryllus; species Teleogryllus occipitalis. Next base: position 2,026 of record BLKR01004850.1, on the reverse strand, counting down.
TGCACCTACATATTTGAAGATTGTGCACAATGTAAACTTAAGTATGAAGAAAGCATGCAAATATTGAAATGTTTAGTTCACAGCAATTTAATATTTTACTGTACCTCTGAAATAGTAAAATCAACTCATACCTGAAATTCTGTATTATATTTTGAGATTATTGGATATAGTAAACCAAAATTGTTACTCTCAGGATATTCACTATACCCGGGGTCGACAGTCCTTTTACCTGCCACGGTTGCCAGCTACTCTTGCAAAAACACTAGACACGTTCTTGCATGTCGTGCTTACAATTTCTTCTAAGTTTCTTAAACCGGCTGAGTGGGTTCAGGGTATCAACTGATGTCACTGTAGTGGGATTTTGATTCTCGGTAGATAGCTATTATCCATTCACCCGAAAAATCCCGATGTAAACAAATACACGTGTGGTAGGATGATTCTCATTGGTTTGCAGTATTAGCTCTGCAGTTGTAGGGATCCTGATGCTAAAGTAAATAGTTATCTGTATAAGAATTAATTTATCTGCCACCGTTCGTTAAATTAACCTTGCATCAAAACTATTGCTACGGTTCTTCAAAAGGAGACTATTGTGAATTGCGTGCGTGTTGCTGGGCGATAAAGTTACGAACCTCTGATACTTCAGCCCACGGACGTGCTGATTGACATGAGTTGCGGGCCAATTTTCAAAAATATTAGTATTTTTGTGTAATTTAAAACTGGACAAAAACCTGAAATGGGGGCCACTGAACCGGAAGCTGAAGTACATTACTTGTTACAGGCATATTAAGTCTTTTTTACAGAAATTATACAATACAAATGAAAACTAATTCATTATAATATATTATTGTTTTGTTAAAATAACCATTATTTTTCTTTCTGATGATCAGTATAGTCTCTAATTGTATAGAAACAGTAATGCAGCAGAAAATATTTTACTTTTAACTTCAATTTGTGTACCGGTTTATTGGTTTAATGTCATCTCGCAACGCGATGTAGACATGAACAAGGCATGTACGTTACAATACATGTAACGTACATTTATTGTAGGTGGATTTCTTGTAGTGAACTATTGATATTGACACTTGATGCACATGATTTTTATGACGTGTGATGTAATTACAAATATCAGTATTACATGAAAATATGTTCCCACCGTTAAGTAAATCAGTTTTGACAAATAGTACAGATTCTCCAATGTTCGTTTCACAAATAGATTTCTTTCCCAATGTTTGTTTTAGAGTGCCGCAGATAGCCTGATATTGAGATATTTTTGTTGCACATCAATGACATTAAGATATGTTACGTTGCATCATAAATATTGGAAGTTGGATACTTGTTCGATATTGATGTTGTTTACTATTATTTTCATATGGGATGTTTACCTCTGAAAGCCACAGTCTTACATTTGTTGATCAATAGTTTACAATTATATTACATTGCCTTATTTTGTAATTTAAATGTTAACTTCTGGAGGTAATTTTACAATTAGTGACCAAAACTATATCATCTGCAAACAAGATCGTGTTGATTTTGATATTTTTTCCTATTGTAATTCTTTCATTGTGTAAATCGATCTTCCATTCTGAGAGAAGTGCGTCGATGTATATATTAAACAATGTAGGTGATCGTGGGCACCATTGTCTAACTCCTTGATAATATTATCTTAAAATACTATCTTATCTTATACTTATCTAATACTTACTTATATTATACTTATATTTATATTGTACTTATCTAATACTTACTTAAAATACTATCTTCTCTTTGTATTCGGAAGATTCACATATATGAGTGTCATATTTTATTACCTCTATTAGTTTTCCTAGTAGTATTTAGTATTCCTTTCTTTTCCATGCTTGTCCAGAGTGTACGCCTTATTAAAACGCCGATTTTCTCCCCCATACGTCACATACAGTTTTTGACTGTTTTTTGACTAAATAAATAAATAAATAAATAAATAAATAAATAAATAAATAAATAAATAAATAAATAAATAAATAAATAAATAAATAAATAAATAAATAAA